>JANZXR010043760.1:0-13447 GCA_027575705.1 Erythroxylum echinodendron | reverse complement strand
TTCACACTATCGTCTGGGTTACTGTTCGCTTATATCTTCTGTCTCATGGTTGACCCCTCAGAAGATAGAGTTGATCTCTGGGTCTTCAGGAAGTTGTAGACCTTGGAATTATCTTTAAAACTATATAGAGAATACCCCGAACCGATTACGCTAGAGAAAGTTATGAAGATTGTAAGATATCATCTGTGTTACGGTTCACAGACTATCATCTGTGTTACTATTCACAGACTTCGAAATAGATAGAGATGAGATGATAGAAATAAGATGATAGAAATGAGACGAAGGGAAGCCGAAAATGAGAGGCAAGCAATGAGACTAATAAAAGGGAAGATTGAAAAGGATAACCCGAAAGTGATCAAGGTGTTGTCTCTGGAAGATAATTTATATAGTAAGACTTTCTGTATGCATGAAAGTAACAAGTGTGGTATCAGAGAAAACATGAATGATTATATATGAGGAGTTAGGTTCTGGAATCAGGGACCGACCGATTTAGGTATCAGAGCATGAATAATGTAAGTCAAAAGTTGGGCTCTGCAAGTGGGGTCTGACAGATGTGGTATCAGAGCAAGCATGAATAATCAGGCAAGTCCGAGTTGTGCTTCGCAAGCGGGGTCTAACATGGCTTTTCCATCTCTTTTCTTCTTCTCTTCTTCACTCCCACGATCACTCACCGAACTATCAACACTTTGCTCTGATCTTTCACTTGTTAATCTAACCTTCTCGTCTTCCTCATTCCCCACAAGAAAACCAACCCCCCACCTTGAAACATGGGCTGTCAACCAAGATAGGTTTGGTGTTTTCTTGAAGGATTAGGAGCTAAATCAAGTAAGTATAAGCATCACTCTTCTTTAATTGTTGAATGAAACATGTTATGATGATAGTTAAGTGTTAAATGATCATAAAATGAGGATGGACACATGCTAAAAACGTGAGTGAGGAATGTGCTCGATTTGTATCTTGCTTTTACATGGATTATGATTAATTATTCACAAATTGATTTAGAGATGTTTTAGAGTTTGAATGAATCCTTAATGAATGTAGAAAAAAGTGTAGAAAAATTGAATGATGAATAGATATTGTTATGTTCGGCTTTTGATGGATAAAAACGCGGATCATTGCTTGTTTTAGGAATGGATTAGTTTGGGTATGGAAGTTAAAGAGAAGGAAAGTATAGTGTATTGAAAAGAGAAGAACTAGGATGAAAGTTTAGAGATAAAAGATAATGGTGTTTAAAGTGGCTGGAATATGTTAGCTGTAAAAATTCCAGTGGATATGCTTCTGTAATTTGGCCATAACTTGTTCTGTAGTTATCCAAATGAGATGGTTTTTGATTTTGATTAAGTTAGATATATATGGCTACATTTTACATGAAGACATTGAATTCAAATTCTGTCTTTAAAAGTTTCCAATTTTGACTTGAAGTTTAGTACTGGGTGTAGGAAAAAAGTGCAGAAATAAAACTGGATACATATTGGTCTTTTGTTCTGTTTTCTTGATGAATAAATGTGGATCTCTTTGGGTGATTTTATGATGATCTAAAATGAGTATAAAGCTAAAGAAAGGTATTAATGTGGTTTCTTGAAATGTGAAGGATCAAGGTGATAGTTAGAAGTGAAATGAAAGCGGAAATAAAGTTGAATATGTGCAGAAAATGGATGATGAATGCACATATATGTGTATGTTCTGTTATTAGTGTTTATGATCAATCATGGGCTATAAAATTTTTATGGATGATATTGAGTTGAAATGGAGTTAGAATAATGGATAAATGATTAGAATTGAACTAGAAATGATAGATTAAGCATGAGGAATTGAATGTTGTAAGTAAAAAGTTAAAAAAATTTTGATCTAAAACTTCCATGAGTTTTCTGTACTGGTATAGAGAGTTTTTGACAAAGTTGTCTTCATTAAAGTTATATATATTTCTTTACTATTTCCATTGATATGAAGTTTGTAAATTTTGGAGTTCTGGATCAAAAGTTATAGAGGTTTGAGGTTGAGATGTCTGTGGAGAAGATGAAGTAAAGTATGGTGACTTTGCTGGTTTGACTAAAGGGGTTGACTCACCCTGAATAACTTTCCTTCTTTTGACCATAACCTCTTCTCTAGATCTAAAAATGATCTGATTCTTGAACCAATAGATTCCTAACACAGTGTTCTATCCCTCCATAAACGTTTGTAGCATTCTGAATTGAATTGAGAAATATTGATCAAATCAAAGTGTGGAATTTGTTGGAACAGTTAAATAGGATTTTCTTCCTGAACACCCTTCAGCATTTTGATTATATCTGGATCTATAGGACTCCAAATGAGACACTTTTTAGTTGAGTAAATTAGAGATATAGGCTTACAACTTTTTTCAAGAAGTCAAATTTTCATTCTTTCTCTAAGATATTGAATTTCTGGATGGAAGTTGTATGTAGTACACTATTTTTGATTGTTAATAACCCGATAATGTTGGAGGTATATCTTCCAAATTTGTGAACCAAATTGAGTGAGTTTTGTGTCAATGGAAAGATAAGACATAGAGGAACACTTTTCTAGAAGAAAGTATGAACAAATTACATCAGTTTCACTTTCTAATTGAATGTGAACAATAGACTCAAAAGGTGACTTGGAAACATCTGAACTGAGTCAATAAGAAATGAATTGAGATTTTAATGGTTTTAATGAGGCATAAACCTAAGTATAAATTGTACTTAGATGAGTTTTGATATGAAAATAATTTTGTGATGAAATTGATGGGAAGCAACTAGTATGGTGTTTGATATAGAGGAGCAACTGGAACGTCAACCTCCAGATGTTGCCGGAACTTCTAGGCATTAGCTTCAGGAGCAACTTGTGAGTAACCTAGATGGTCTCACTTAATTTCTTGTTTGTTTAAATTCTGTTTTGAAATGATTGAATGAATGTGATTGATTGTGTTGGTTTCTAGACAGGAGGTCCGATGATTATGATACTTGGTTGAGATATTGAAGTGTTGCTTGTATATAATTGAGATGAACTAAGTGTACATAATTTGATGATAAATGTGTTTTAAATGAGCATGCGCATGTAAGTGAAAATGTGATTCTCAACTTAATATTGAATGCCGGACTAAGGTCCAATGATATGGGAATGTGATTGAATGGGATCATGCAAGTGTGATTGATGCACTTCATGTCATTAATGCATGAAACATAATGGAAGTTGTGACCAGAGTAGCCACCGATCAGAGCTTAAAGCTCAACGAGTGAAAAAGAGCCTCGAAATCAAAAGTGATTCAGAGCATTAGGCTCAACGTTTAATGAGACCTATATGGGATATTTATCAATGAGCTCGGTATCCTAAAATAGATACGGGACAATTTAGGCACTCGGCCAAAACAATGTAATAATTGGAAATGAGTCTCATGAGCATTCCATGTGTATTTGCTTAAGTATGTTTAATTGATTGAAATGCAATTTGCCTATGCTTAAGCGAAAATGTGATAATGATATACAGTACAATTTTGTGAAATATCTGTTATATGAAATGTTGTGTTGCATGAATTGAGTGAAACATCGATGATGGTTACCTTATTGAGTTTGCAAAACTCACCAAAATTGCAACGTTGTCTTTTCAAGACCGAGAGATGACTCTAGCTACCTAGAGGCTCTACCAGCCATGTAGATTGTGATTTGGCAAGAGAAGTCATGGCCTAAAGGTCAGTAAGCTGGGAATTTTGGATAGATTAAATAGACTTTGTATATTTTCCTCTTTCATGTAGTACTTTTGTACTAGGTTTTGATGATGTACATGTAGTAAATATTGAAATATACAATGTAGACTTTTGTTTTTTTGAAATTAAATTAGGAAAAAGTTGGTTTTAAAATATTGTGATTTTCTTATGATGCTTTATAAGTGAGTAATGATATGATGCCTTGCGAAGTGAATGTAGCGATCGAACATAGCTCACCCTTATCGTAGGTATATACCGGAATGACCTCTGAGTGTCCCAGTGTGTACCCTGCGATAAGGGGCGCTACATTTGAGCCTCATATGTGTGGGTAAAAATATATAGGTTGCATTTTTAATAGGGATATATTTCACATACAAGATCAAGATAGTCAACTTATAAGCCAAAATTATGGGGTTGTTGTTGAAGGATGTCATGGAAATAATTTTATTGACTTTTACAATGTCATCTCTGAAATAATAGAGTGTACTACATCAAAGAAAAGAAGGATGTTCTATTTAAGTGCAAATGATTTAATCGTACTAGTATGAAAGTGAACAGAAGTATTACTAGCATTAATGTTAGTAAGACATGCTATGATAATGGCCCTTTTATCCTTGCAAGTCAAGTGAAGCAATTTTTCTACCTCAATGATACTGTATTAGGCAACAATTGGAAGGTTTTTTTAAAAGTTTTAACACCAAAATCTCTTTGATTTTTGTGAAAAGGATAATGGTCAAATGAATAAGGATAGAGATATAGTATATATATCAAGAGATTGAATCATAGTTGAATAATAATCATAGTTGAATAATGAAGCCATTAGAATAGAAGATGTTGATATATCATCATTCCATAAGAGAGGTATTGATCCCAATATAGTACGGGTGGATGCAGTATTAGTGAATCTTATCTTAGAAAGAGTTTAATGATAATGTAATTAATAATGATAATTTTAAAGATCTTGATCAGATGATTGAAGGTAAATAAATTTTTTTTATTGTTTGGAATATTATGTTGATGTTTACGTTATATTAATCCGTATTGTTGATAGTTCACTTATGTTAATGCGTATTATTGATGTTTTACTTATGTTTATAGGGAATGTTGGTGTTTGACTTATGTTTATGCAAATGTTGTTCTTTTAGTTGTATTTATGCGGAATATTAATGTTTGATTTATGTATGCAGAATTTTGGTGTTTGAATTATATTATGTAGAATGTTGGTGTTTGAGTTATGTTATGAGAAATGTTGGTGTTTGAGTTATGTTATGCAAAATGTTGGTGTGTGTTTGATTTATGTTATGAGGAATGTTGGTGTTTGAGTTATGTTTATGCATAATGTTGGTGTTTGACTTATGTTATAGGGAATGTTGGTATGTGTTTGAGTTATGTTATGTGGAATGTTAGTGTGTTTGAGTTATGTTTATGCGGAATGTTAGTGTTTGAGTTATGTTTATATGGAATGTTAATGTTTGAGTTGTGTTTTTTCCATAATGTTTATGTTTGACTTATATTTATATGAAATGTTCATGTTTAACTTATATTAATATGGAATGTTGATGTTTGAATTATTTTATTCATAATGTTGATATTCAGTTATAGATATTCAATATAATAGCATTGGTAGAAACAAGGGAAAGAAAATGGCAACTACCCAAATTAATATAACCCCACAACAACTAGATCAATCTCACCCTATCAAACAATAACCACCAAGTTCATCCACCAATGACGCCAGTTAACATCAACCTCTATTTACCTCAACTAGTGCTAAGGGATCTTCAAGCCTGTTAATCTTTACCACCCATAATTAGACTTGTGCTCAAATATATATTTACATGTTTAATATGTTTTTCTTATCATTATTTTGTTGATGTCAAGTTCCAATACCAGTATAAGAAAAAGAGGTAGAGGTATCATTAAAGGTTCTGAGTTGTAATGCGAATGCTACAATGAACAATAAGTTATCGGTGCATATTGACGCCGTATAAGGTCGTCATATTGACAATA
Organism: Erythroxylum echinodendron; assembly: GCA_027575705.1. Taxonomy (NCBI): domain Eukaryota; kingdom Viridiplantae; phylum Streptophyta; class Magnoliopsida; order Malpighiales; family Erythroxylaceae; genus Erythroxylum; species Erythroxylum echinodendron. Next base: position 7,737 of record JANZXR010043760.1, on the reverse strand, counting down.
TTCAATTAGCTAAAGTATCTAATGAGTTAGGTGTCATTGTTATGACTGAATTGCTTTGCCTTAAACATGCCAAGTAGTTGAAGCAAGATAACTTGCTACAAAATTCTTTAGACAAAGTGATAGGTTTGAATTACATTATGATTTAAGGCTTAATATGTTATGTATTAAGTGTTAATTTGAGTGATTGGTATGTGTTAGGTTAGAGTTATGTTAGTTTGTGTGTTTATGTGTTTTTATAGGTTAATATAAGTCTTTAAGCTTAAATATTATGTTTTTGAAGTACCTTGACATGTTTGTTAGTGCTTCAGGGTCAACAATGAAGAAAGCAGAAGTTCAAAGACTTTAGAGCTGAAATAATAAGCCACGACGATTATGACAGAAACATGGGAGCTAGCCCAAATTATGACATTTAGGCCACGATTGTGATAAAAGATTTTACCATAGCCCACGATTGTTGCCTGATTGCCACGATCATGACAGAAATGGTTGAATTCAGGCTACGATCACTTGATGTAGGGCTACGATGGTGGCCTGCATCAAGCAGACGCGTAAACAAGAGGAAACATCAAGTTTTGAAGGATTTTTTGGACTTTTTTAACCTCAAAAAACACTAGGACTACTCAAGACACAAAAAGGTATTTAAAAAACAGGAACACAAAAGAGAGAGCTTTTGCATCAGCCACAATTTTAAAACCATAGAGCGCTTTATCGAGAGATTGAGAAAGAAATGAAGCAAGAGGGACGTAGAGAAAAAACCTATGCGAAGTACTTCCCAAAACAGTAGGTTTCCCATCGTTGCTACCTCCATCTTCCATTCTAAGTCTATTTTCAGTGTAGTTTCAATTTTTATGATTATATAGAATTTCAGATAGTTATAGATGATATATTTGTTTAATGTTGAGGATTTGTCTAAACTCACCTTCGGGATATTTTGTCGTTGATATTAATGAAATTTTATTGTTGTATTTTTATTGGATTTCTTGTGATTTCAATTTTGAACTTACATAATTTGGTAATAAACTGAGAGGGCGAACCGAGTGAAAACTCATTAAATTGGGCTAACGAAAGTTAGGTAATTTAATAGATCAAGAATTAAATCAAAACGGTAAATTTGTGTGAAGAGAGATCTTGTATAGTTTTTTGGTAGTTTTTGGATAACTTAAGATCTAATTTAGGTTTTGGATAAATTATGAATCTCGATTGTTAGTTAAAGTAGGTTTTGGATAATATAGGTTTTGGATAATTTATTAAAGTAGGATAAAATCCTCCTTTCTCTTAATTGTTAGTTTTTATGTTGCTTTGTTATTGGGTGTTGCATCTACTATCTTGTTTATATTTTTGAAATTGATTACTAGAATTAATTGTGTGATTAAAATTCTTTCTTGCTTTAGTTTTGTTCTTTTTGAGTTATTGTAATTTGTTTTCGGCTTTAGATTTTAGGATTAGATTAACCCTCCCCGTGAGATCGACACCTTAGATACTACGCTAATGACCCGTGTGCTTGCAAAATATCAAGGTTAAATTATTAAAGATTTTTAATGTTGGAAACCTGCGATTAGGTTTCTGTTGCTATTATCGGGGAGGCGATTAGTTTAGTTTTTAATTTTTATTTTCATTCTTTCCCTTTTATTTCAGAAATTGTGCTCTTGTATGAACATAAGAGTCACGAGATGTTTGAGTCATGCAACTGAAATGTTAGACTTAGATATCACTAGACTAGAACGAACCATTAGGAAAGCTCGGAGTGAAGAAGAAAAAGAAATTGTGAATCAACAATGGTCGAGGAATTTCAGTAGAATATGGACCATGGTGAAAACCAAAGATGCCAACAACAGACCTTGATGGACTTTATGAGGCTAGGGTTCAATGCGGCTAACCAAAGAGTAGCTAAGCTACCCGTTTAGGCAGCCTCCTTTGAGATTAAAGTAACCGTCTTAAATATGCTTCAACAAAAAGTGCAGTTTTATGGATTAGTAAATGAAGATCCCAATGCACATACAGTGAACTTTATCAAAATCTATGATACCTTTCGGTACCATCAGATGTCGGAAGATGCAGTTGGAATTAAGCTTTTCCCTTTTACCCTTTGAGATAGAGCAAAGGCTTGGTACCATTCCCTTATCCTAGCCATTGTTATGGTGTGGGATCAACCATTTCGTGCTTTCTTGGATAAGTATTTCCCTTTGACCAATACCACTAAGAACATAAAGGAAATTACAAATTTTTAGCAAGGTGATAGGGAATCGATCTACGAAGCATGGGAGAGGTATAAAGATTTGGAACAGAAGTGCCCACACCACAACTTACCCAAGGAATTCCTGTTGTAAACATTCTACAATGGAGTAAAACCACCGAAGACAAGCACGATTGATAGAGCTTTAAGAGGATCACTAATGAGGAAGACTGTTGATGAAGCAAAAGAGCTGATAGAAGAAATGGCGAATAATAGCTACCTTTAGACAAACGAGCAGAGTAGATAGACTACTTCATTTCGAGAGCAAAAAGGAATTGTGGTTGTTGATTAGATGAATAAAATGTAAGAAAATTTTGACAACTTGACATGACAACTTAATAGCGTGAAGGCTTTGTCCTCAGCCCAGGTGAAAGCCATACAATTAAAGTGTGAACTTTTTAGACAGATAGACCATGATATTGTAAACTGTTATTTGATAAAGGAAGAAAAATCGGAGCAAGTAAATTATACAGGGTTGCAATATAGATGAGGAGGGGGCAATAATCCCTATTCCAATAACTATAACCCTAGGTGGAAGAATCACCCTAAATTGTCTTGGACAAATAATACTGGAGGATAGTTCAAGTCACAAGGAAAAATAAGTTTCAATACATAATCTGGAAGTCTAAGTAGGCCAACTAGCAAAGGCAATGTCTACTCGAAATGCAGGAATACCAGTTCTAACCTGAAAGATCAGATCATGGCTATCATTAAGACCCAGGAGAAGGAACTTAAACATGTGAAGGAAGATGGAGATAAAGGTGAAGGATAAGCAATTATCAAATTCCTTCAACGTGAGCTCAAAATTGAGCCAATTAGAGAACCACGATCTGAATTCCCGTACCCTATTCTAGCTTAGAAAAAGTCAATATCAAGTGGGGCAATAAAGAATTCTAAGGAGGTTAAATCAAATAGGGTTGAGAACATAACAAATAAGTACAAATGAGGCTCACCCTAAAGGAATCTATCTAAAGAAGGTTAAAGAGTAAATAGAAGAAGAAAACCCTTATATAGCTCAGAAGAAAAAGGACCCAGGGGAATTTTTTCATTCTTTACAGTATAAATGGAGTCAATATTGATAATGCATTCGAGGATTTGGGTGTGAGTATCAATATGATGCCCTATACCTTTAGTCTAAAATTGGGATTAAGAGAGTTAGTACTCACGAAGATGTTAGTGAAGACGGCCAACAGAACTGTTCATCAACCGAAAGGTATTATTGAGGATGTGCATGTATTAATTGATAAATTTACCTTTCCCACAAACTTCTATATATTGGACATTCGAGAAGATGTGGAGACTCCTATGGTTCTTAGACGACCATTCCTGTCCACTGCTTGTTCCATCTTTGACATTGATGGGGTGAACTAACTCTAAGAATACGAAAGAAGCAATTAACCTTCAAGGTGTCAAAGAAAGACTACTGTTCTCCTTTACCTCCAACCAATATCAAGGAACTTGAACTTCGAGGAGAATGGGAAGATATTAAGGATCCTAGAAATGCGTTCAGAAAGAAACGGTTACATAGAAGAAGGTGAAGGAAGGAGATTCATAAAAAGGTGGAAACTATAGTATAATAACGCATGTGCAAATTGTAAGATCATTACACCATTCATTCGAACCATCCTGAAGTTAAAAAGAACGCCAAGCTACCGACGTTAAAAGAAGCGTTGTATGGGAGGCAACCTATGGAATTGTATTTCCTTTGATTATTTTTATTAGAATATTTGAATTCCGTAGTTAGGACTATTTTATTTCCAAATGAAACTGAGAAGGAATAAGACTGTGAGATAAATTAAATAATCGATTAAGTAAGTAAAAAAGAGGTGAAAGGGCCATAAAAGAATTATAAAGTGATTTCGAAAAATGTGAAAAGAATAAATGAAGAATTTGTGAAAAACTACAAGCCACAACTGGGCAAGAAAGGGGAACATGCGCTTTTAAAGAAATTTTACCATTTTACCCTTTTAATCACCTATATATTTAGTTCTAACTTCACTTTTTCATTCACTTTCACTTTTGCTTTATCTCTCTAGATTTCAAACTTACAAACGCTCTCATATCTCTCTACAAAAATTTCAAACTTTTAAATTTCTTCCAAACCCTACCTATTCACAAAAAACTATGCTACGAATTATCAATCAGCCAGACAGGAGCAATCATCGGGATAAAATCAAGTTTCAGGATGAGGGAAAAGAAATAGAGCAGTAGACTTCAGAACACCTTTCCCGATCTACATGGAGGAGGAAGGTATTCATTTCCAATCCATAAATGCTAGACAAATAGTAGTTCCTAAATATTTTGATTATGAAACGCTTGATAGGTTAGAATTGTGTGATGGGGTAAAGAATTTAGCTGAACAAATCCAGTGGGCCAAATTTATACATTTACAATTTCCTGTCTACCAAGAGCTCACTTCGAAATTTTCACTTCCCTTTCTTGTGAACCTAAGAACCCTAAGGAAATGTGGTTTAGGTTGAGAGGACAAGCTTATAAACTAAACATAGAAATCATGTGCGATATACGTGGGTTCCTCGAATCCTCCACTATAGATCAGCATGATGATTTTTATCCTTCTTGCTATTGGAATGAGCTCACTTGGATGGAGAAATTTGAGGACAAAAATGCTCACAACAACATAATAAGGGCCCATGAACATTTTTTACTTCATAAATTCATATGTCAGCTGGTTTTTGATAAATCAGCAACCAACAAGTGTTCCACAAAGGAACTCTTTATATTGTGGTGTATAGACCATAACATTCCAGTGTGCACATCCACACATGTGCTAAATGCTATTATTGCGACTCCACACAAAAGGAGCAACAATTTAGGTATGGGATACCTAGTTTCTGCCATTGATGAATATTATGGTGTAGATTGTAGTGGATTAACTATTCATCTCCCTAACTTCCTAAATTATCACCATTTACGGCGGGCTGAAATCTTTAAGTCCCACAATATGGAACTGTGGGATACCCGCCAGAAGACACATGTTAAGATTAGGGCCAGTCAGGTAAGCTCTAGTTCAACGTCGGCTCAGTATCTAGAAGAGCACTCAACCAGTGATGAGTCTGAGGAAGAAAAAGAGACAAAATAACAGGGATAGAAGAAAGTTCTAGACACAATCTCCTTAAACAATGGGGTGATTACAGATTAATTAGCAGAGAACTCCAGAATGATGAAAGAGATGGCCCGCACTTAATGACGTCAAAGCCGAGATATACGTCGTATTCATCGATATTTTGAGGTTCAGGGCCTTCAACTGCCACCTCCGATACCATCCCCACCTCCATCTCCATGAGACTTTGTCTAACCCATTCTTTTTCAAATTAGTCTTCATCTTTATTTTATTTTCTGTTTTATTTTGATTTATGTTTCTTCTTTTCTATTATGTTTGTTTGTTCTCTTCTTACATTGAGGACAATGTGTCGTTCAAGTGTGGGGAGGGTTATGTATTTTGCTTTGTATGTGATTTTGTATACGGTATGATAGCTGTTATATTGCATTTTGTGATTTGTTTAAATGTGTCAATGGCTTAGATGAATTGAAATTAATTTAATTTTGAACATAGTCTATTAGGTTGTGAAGAATCATTGGTTCACAAAAATTAGTGAATTGGGGTCATTGGATAAATATACAATTTAATTACGATTTACTGTGTGTTTTCACTCTTTAAATTGTCACATTCATTCATAATTTGAGGCCTTTCAACCTAAGTAGCTTTACTAGTATTTTTCACATAAACGAGTAGCTAAAACAACAAGGTAGGCAATAAAATAAAAAATAAAAAAGTTGTTAAATAAATAACTATTCTGCTGGCCTTCAGGTTATGAATAAAGTTACTAGCTAGTTGAGAACGTATAATAGTTAAGTAACCAGATCGACACGCATCACAAATGTGTGCCTCCTCGTCAAAAAGTTGTAATGACGTTCCAACCAAGTAGCTTAATAAAAATATGATTTAGCCGAGTATTCGGATCGATATTTATTACCAATGTTTGCCTCTGCATAAAAAGACTAAGTCCATGTTCAATGAATTAATTAATTAATTAATTAACTAATAAATAAAATGCGTGTTTTATAATAAAAACCCCTATTGAACTTGTAATAACTTAAATTTCATGAAAACGTACTTTGGAACAGTTACAGAGTCTGAATGACCAAAGAATTATTAATATGTGTGCAATTGAAAGGGGTAAATAAATTATCACTTGGATCTTGATTAATTTGCATATTTAGTTCAAAGTCCTTAGACACAGATTTTTCATATTAATGATTTGATATAACTTGAATTATTGTGTTTAAAATTAAATTTATTTCATGAAGTTGAAGCCATTGTCTCCTTATACTGTTGGACCCCAAACTTTTCTTGGAATTTGGAATCGATAAAATGAGAAATTGTTGGCAATTAGAAATGAGTAAAAAAAGAAGAAAAAGAATTTTTGAATTAGAAATGATAGACAAGAATATGTTAGTGAATTTAGTAAGTTGATGATGAATGGGTATATATGTGTATATTCTGTTATTAATGTTCATGGTCAATCACAGTATATAATTTTATAGATGATATTGAGTTGAAATGGAGTTGAGAATGAGGAGTAAATGAAGTAGAAAAGGTGATCCTTGTACAAGTCTAGAAAGTTTGAAGATTATTGATAGAAAATTTTTCATTAAGTATGCTTTAGTATTATAGCCCTCAAGTTATCCAAATAAGATGATTCTTAATTTGGATTAAACTAGAGACATGTGGCTATATTTTTCATGAAGACTTCAAATTCAAATTCTGTCCTTAAGAGCCTCAAAATCTGACCTGAAGTTGAAAAACTGGGTTTGCTTTTGTGGAAATTCGCTACCGTAAACTCCTTGCTTCGCTGTTGCTAAACTTGAATGGATTTGGCTAGGATTCCTCTCAGTAAAAGTTCGTCACGACCAACTCTAGGTTTCGCAGTGGCAAACTTGTAAAATTTGTGCGAGAATTCCTCTCTAGAGGAGTTCGCCGCGGCGAACTTCTCGCTTAGACACGGTGAACTTTTCTCTCCACTGAACATGTCTTGACATTTTGAGCATAACTTGTTTGATAGTTACCGAAATGAGATGATTTTTGATTTGGATTAAACTATAGACATAGGGATACAAGTTTTCTGAAGAAATCAAGTTTAAATTCAGCCTATAAGAATTCCAATGTTTGGAAGGAAGTTGAGCACAAAATATTATTTTAGTAAAAGAATAGTCCAGAAATGTTAGGGGTATAACCTTCAAATTTCTTAACCAAATTGAAAGGTTTAGGCGTCATTAGAAACTTAAGACAATGGGGAACATTTTTCTAGAAGGAACTGTTATCAAATTTCTTCATTTACCTAATCAGAATAATGAGTTAAGATCTTAGTAGTTGATAGTCACGTGCACATTGACCTATAGCCTTCTCCTGGCTGCCTGCTTGAGGCCACGAGATCCTAAGAAATCATACTCGTTTTGTTCATGGAGTAAACTTCGGTTTCTTT
>JANZXR010043749.1:0-13447 GCA_027575705.1 Erythroxylum echinodendron | reverse complement strand
AATAAACAACTTAGTGATTTGTTACCTATGTATGTATGCATTGCATGATGATAGATGAGCATGGTGATCGCGAACATCTAGACGTTGCCCAAACATCGAGGAAATATCATTTCTGGAGAGTACTGTGAGTCAACTTAGATGTAAACTCACATATATGTGCTTTTGTACAAATTGTATGTTTAATATGAAATGCGTGTACAATTGATTGATAAATTCCAGAATTAGGTCCAAGGAGTCAGTTATAAGGCATGATCACACAGAAATGAAAAGTAATGAAAGCATAGCATATGAAATGATGCATCTCATCATATTGAAATGCACGATCAAATTAAGGAATTATGATTAGAGTGACCGATGTGCAAGAAAGAGCCTTGAGATTAGAATTACGAAAAAGAGCCTCAGGCTCCAATAGCATGGACTCATTATTTACAAAGGGTATGGGCCAGTCATGGACTCGGCACCCACAAAGGGTACGGGATAGTAGATTATATTTATAGATACTTGATCATAATAAAAGAAAATGAGAATGAAAACATATGTACATTTACATTTGCATCCCTACATACATAATAAGATTGAATTGAAATGATTAATTGAATTGATTTGAAATAGTGAAAAACATTTGAGGTCAATGGAGAATGTGATGTGATATGCAACACTGGCTTATATGATATATATTTATTAAAGTGTAATAAATTGTGATATAACCTGTCTTTGTGACTTGTGTGAGTGCATCGAAGATGGTTTACTCACAGAGTTTGCAAACTCATCAAAATTGCAATATTGTTTTTCAGGTTCGGGAGATTTCTAGTTACCACAATGATATAATAGAAGTTTAGTACTTAACATTTTGGCAATGAAAATGGTTTAAAGATCTGATCAGCTGAATTTGCGGAGTCTAGTTAGAGTCTTTTACATTAGCATACCATATCATGATCCACATTTTTGTACTAAGATTAAACTCTAAACTGATGTGTAAAATTATAATGACATATGTGACCTTTTATGCGTATGAAAGAAATGAGAAGAAATGATGTATGGACCATCAATCGGTTTTAGTATATGTCCTTGTTAAGATATTTGGACAAGGAAAGCTGAACTTTCCCTGAACTATATTTTTCACAGGTGAAATGTCATTATAGTTGAAAATTTAGAATAAACTCTATTAAATGAATGTTTTTAATGCTTATGATATGTTCGATGTATAACAATAAGTTAATCTTTATTTTCCTAATGTATTATTTCCGTAGAGTATTTTTTCGAATATCCTATGGTATGTTCAAGAATATGCTCTATTGGAGTGGTATGCTACAAAGTTGGTCTCAGAGCATTAGGTTTGGCAACCTTAGGGGCATAAATGAGCATTTCAACATGGCATATATTAAAAGATCTATATAGTGATCACTATTATTGTTTTTGTTATAGGTCATCTGCTATAGGAGACTGTGTTGCTGAATCAGCTGATTTTGAGTCAATAGGGGCTAATAGAGAGTCCCCTATACCCTACTCTGAGAGGAGAGAAAGAAGATAAGATAAAATTGGAAAGCAGGTTACTGTTGACTTTTATAGAAGCATAGATCATGCCGAGGGAGAGGGATGAGTGGAAAGAATAGAGAGAGTATTTGATCAGATGGACTGTGAGCCTGATGAGAGGTTCGATTATGCAGTCTTATTACTTCAAGGTCCAGTCTATCAATGGTGGAAGACAGTTCCAGATAGTTCTGCTTGACCTTGTAGATTGACATGGGAGGATTTCCTAAAGGTTTTTAAAGATAATTACAAGCCAAAGATCTATTTGACAAGAAGATGAAGGAATTTCTTGATTTGAAAGAGGGAAATCTCACAGTTGCTAAGTATGAACTCCGATTCAATGAACTATTGAGGTATACTACTTCTCTGATCCTGACTGAAGAAGAAAAATGTAGGTGGTTTGAATTTGGAGATCAGGACAAGATTGGCTATTACAAATCTGAATAGTTTTGCCGAGCTACGAGCAGCTTTGATTCGGATTAAGTAGTTACTGAAAGAAGAACAAGGAGAGTACAGATAAGAGTTCAGGTTTATGGTGAGTTTCAAGCTGACTCTAGCAGAAAATTTAGTAAACACTAGAATAGACTATCACGATCACAGTTTAGATCGAAGCAGTCAAGGTTCAGACCTAGAGGTAGTTTTACTCATTTTAATGGTGATAGAGGCCAGGCATATGGAGGGCAGACTTATGGCAGACAAACACAACAAATTTCCAGTTGTGAACATTACTGAAAAAGACATGGCGGAGTATGTTAAAAGGTATTGAGAGCTTGTTATCGTTATGGCTCCTTAGATCGTCATATTAGAGACTATCTCACAACTTTAGGAGCACAATATGAAGTGAGAGGAGGACTAGTGACAGAGATGACTGTCCAGTATAGCAGAGCTAGTGGAGCAGGACAGAGAGGTAGAGGTAATGGTAAAGTAGCCTCAGTAGGTCCTAGTATACCTAGGACTGAAGTACGGAGTAACCAAACATAGTCTCAAGCCAAGATTTTTGCTATTACTAGACAGGAGGCACAGAGTTCTCCAAATGTTATTGCAGGTGTATTACATGTCTTTGATCTTGAGGCATTTGTATTGTTAGATTCAGGATCTACACATTCCTTTATTACCCCAAATCTAGGATCTCAATTGCATTGTGTGTGAGAGATGCTAGAGTTTGGCTTAGAGATGAGTACCCCAGTAGGTAGTATTGCAGTGATTGGAGAAGTATGTAGAGGGTGTATTATTTGGATTGACCAGGCTGAATTGAAAGCCAATTCGATAGTACTACAATTGAAAGAAATAAACCTTAATTTAGGTATGAACTGGCACATTGCTCATACAACTGTGATGAATTGTTGCACTAAGGAGGTTATTATTGAATCTCCTACTCAATCAAGAGTAATATTTCAAGGTGTTAGTTAAGCAATGCCAGCCAGATTGATTTCATCAATGAGCGCTGTTAGACTGATTTGAAGTAGATGTGAGGCTTATTTAGCCTATGTGACTGATACCAGAGTTGAGTAGACATTATAGAATAGTCCTGTTGTTAAGGATTTTCTATATTTCTTTCCCATTGAATAACCGGGATTACTACCAAATAGGGAAACAGGGTTCACCGTTAATCTTGCCCTAGGTACTGTTCGTATATCTATTCCTCCTTATAGGATATCACCTGTGGAACTTAAAGAACTTAAAACTCAGTTACAGGAGTTATTAGATAAGGGTTTTATCAGACGTAGTATGTCACTTTGGGGAGCTCCAGTTTTGTTTGTGAAGAAGAAGGACGAGACTTTGAAACTGTGCATTGATTATAGGCAATTAAATCGAGTGACAGTGAAGAATAAGTATCCCCTACCAAGAATAGATGATTTACTAAATAAATTACAGAGAGCTCAGGTATTTACTAAACTATATTTGAGGTCAAGATATTAGCAATTGAAAATAACAGAAGCTGAGGTACCAAAGAATGCATTCAGAATAAAATATGGACACTTCGAGTTTTTGGTGATGCCTTTTGGGGTGACTAATGCTCCAACTACCTTTATGGCACTGATGAATAAAGTATTCTAACCTTACTTAGATCACTTTTTTATTTTATTTATAGAAAATATCTTGGTGTATTCGAGGAGTATAGAGGAACATTATGAGCATTTGAGGTTAATTTTACAGATAATGAGAGAGAAGCAATTGTATGCCAACTTTAGTAAGTGTGAATTCTTGCTTGATCAGGTGGTATTCTTAGGTCATATAGTATCTGGAAAGGGTATAAAGGTAGACCCAAAGAAAGTTGAGGCAGTGATGAAATGAGAAACACCCAGAAATGTGTCAAAGATTTGAAGTTTTCTTAGGCTAGCAGGTTATTACAGGAGGTTTGTTGAGGGGTTTTTATTGATCTCATCCCTTTTGACAAAGCTTTTGATGAAGAAAATACCTTTTTGATGGACTGATGAATATCAAACAAGCTTTGAGGAGTTAAAACATCGATTAACTATAACATCAACATTGACTATTCCATCTAGATCTAGAGGGTATGTTGTCTATGGTGATGCTTCACACCAAGGGTTAGCATGTTTTTGATGCAGTATGGTAGAGTGATTGCTTATGCTTCAAGACAATTAAGGCCTCATGAGTTCATTTATCTAGTTTATAATTTAGAGCTTACTACAGTAGTATTTACTCTGAAAATTTGAAGACTTTATTTATGTGGTGAAACGTTTCAGATTTTTACAGATCATCAAAGTTTGAGATATTTGTTGATTAAAAAGGAATTTAATATGAGACAAAGGAGTTGGATTGAGTTCCTTAAGGATTATGATTACATGATAGAGTACCATCCAAGTAAGGCTAATGTTGTAGCTAATGCATTAAGCAGGAAATCCAATATCAGTGTAGCACAAATTTAAGCATCAAGGTTGCTAAATCTAGTTCAACCGAGAGCACAAAATGTTCTAAGTTTGAGGTAGAATGAAGCATTATTAGCTACGTTTAAACTTAGACCAATATTACATGATAGGATCAAAAAAGCTCAAAGCAAGGACCTAGAATTAGTGAAAATTATAGTGAAGTTAACACAGAATCTGAGTTCTGAGTTTGAGTTGAGAAATAGTACATTATGGTTGAATAAGAGATTATGTGTACCAGATGTTGATGGTCTGAGAAAAGAAATTTTGGAGGAAGCACACATAGCAGCCTATGCTATGCATCTTGGTACTGCCAAGCTGTATAATACTCTAAAACAACATTTTTGGTGGCCAAGGATGAAGAAGCAAGTGGCTGAGTATGTTGCCAGATGTTTGACATGCCAACAAGTTAAGGCAGAGCATCAAGCACCAGTTAGGAAACTATAGTCATTACTTATTCCAGAGTGAAAATGAGAGAGGATTACAATGGATTTTATTTTGAGTTTGTCGAGAACTCTGAAGAAGCATGATGCTATATGGGTCGTTGTTGACAGATTGACAAAATCAACTCATTTCTTACCTATTAGAGAGAGTAACCCACTAGATCAGTTAGCTCGGAGATATGTAAATGAGATAGTTAGGTTACATGGGGTCCTAGTGTCTATTATATCAGATCAAGATCTCAGATTTACTTCTAGATTTTGGGGAAGCCTATAGACAACATTGGGTAAAAAGTTAAATTTTAGTACAACATTTCATCCTCATATAGACATATAGAGTGAGAGGACTATTCAGACAATTGAGGACATACTTAGGGCATGTGTTTTGGAGTTTTAAGGAGCATGAGATGAGTATGTAGCTCTCGTTGAATTTGCGTACAGTAATCATTATCATAGTAATATTGGTATGGCTCTATATGAGGCATTATATGGTAGAAGGTGTTGAGCACCTCTATACTGGGATGACGAAGGCCTAAGGATTGTCGAGGGCCCAAAGTTGATTCAAGATACTATTGATAAGGTAAAATTATTCAGCAGTAGGATTAAGGTAGCTTAAGATAGGCAAAAGAGTTATATAGATCAGCACCGGAGGGATATGAAGTATCAAGTAAGAGAAAAGGTATTTTTATACTGTCGCCATGTAGAGGAGTGCTAAGGTTCGGTAAAAAGGGAAACTTAAGTATATTGGTCCGTACGAGATTACTGAGAAAGTAGGCCCATTGGTTTACATATTAGCATTACCACCAGAAATGGCTCAGATTCACATTGTATTTCATGTTAGTATGCTTAGGAGATATAGGTCAGATCCGACACATGTATTACCGGCATAAAAGGTTTAAATTACAACTAATTTGAGTTATGTAGAGGAACCAACTAAAATAGTTGGATATTAGATTAAGCAATTAAGATCCTGTAATTCCTTTAGTTAAAGTCCTTTGGAGAAATCATTCGAGAGAGAAAGCTACGTGGGAGACTGAGGAGAACATGAGACAACATTGCCCTTATATTTGGTCGATCAGGTAAGAATTTAGAGGAACAAATTTTTGAAGGAGAGGAGAATTGTAATAGTCGTTCTCCAAAACTACTGAGGGTTATAGTGTTAGAAGCTTTCATTTATGTATAACATACAGGTAACATGAGTTACATCATTATAGAATTAATTTGATGCATTTAAGATATGATTTTATGATTTCATTTACATGCATAATATTAGCATACACACATGAATCGTGATTTAGAAATATGAAAACAAAGTGACAAAGATTTTATATGCATTTAATTGACATGTTCTGGAGTATGAAAGTTGTAAAATGAAATTGACATGATTGTACAATTCTAATGTCTTTTATTTTGGTTTACCAAAAAAAAATTCAAGTGACAAGATAAGTTGACATGTGAAGATTTAGGATGACTAAACCTATGAAATGCGTGACATATGGTTTAGAGAATTAAGTGACATATGGCAGTCATAAAGGACATGTGTACCATCTAAAGAGAGGACATATATCTTACTTTAATACATGACAAGTGTCCTTTAAAAAAAAAAGAAGCACTCATACTACACCATATGACTTATACATTCCATGGTCATTTTCTTTTGTCATTTTTCTGGTCGTATATGCTCCATCTCCTCCCTCTCAATGCGGAAACCTACACCTAACTCACATATTTTAATTTCTACCTTATTTTTGTACATTACAACCCCAAATCCTATGCAAAATCCATCATAAAGATAGTTATAGAGGTAGAACTTTGTTACATATATTGCTGTTTTTTTCTTCTACTTGGCTGAACCAATCATGCCCCCTCAATGCTCTTGAAATGCTCTTACATGCAAGTGAGGCTAAGTAAACTTAACATTTGACTTGGCATTAAATCTAATCAAGTAAGTGAAATACTAACCTACTGTAGTATATGTTAGTAGAATTTTATTATGGCTAATCAAGGATGAATTGAATGATTTGTTGGTGTTATCGATGTGCTGGAAAAAAAAAAGAAGAAGAATAAATTGGTTACTTTTCTATCCTGTTTTTGGATTTATGAAAATAGTAACTTATGGGCCGTTGCATAGATGAATTAAGTTAGGATTTGAAGTATAATTGATTAGGAATTCATGCTATAGATAGGTGATATAAAGGTGTTTTCAAATCTGGAAAATTTAGGGCTGTAGGTGTGATTGTAAAAAGTTAATGGTAAAGAAAAAAGTGAGCAGAATTTTGTGAGCCTAAATGTAACCAATATGGAAGTTAAATTAACTTGAAATGAAGTAACTTTAAAGGAAATGAAATCTGGAAAAGTTCAGGTGTTAGTGATGTCTCTAAGCTTGTAAAATTCATGAAGTATTGAAGGAAGTAAAGTTACACACATTAGTGATGTTGATGAAAAATTTTGGAACTTTAATTTCAGCCTTGTATACATGTCGAACCAACTGAGAAAATTCAATCTATATTGGTGCATTTGGAATTAATTAAGGCTAGTAATGATCCTAGATTGTTTCTGGATTAATTGTTTAAGAGCATGATTAGGATATGTAGTTAATTGATGACATAAACTAAAGAATGGACTATTTTGATGTGGTTATATTCAAAGCTGGAAATTATGATGTGTTAAAGGAATAAATGCGTTATTTTAATGAAAATATGATCTTAAGGACATGTGTAATATGTATAAGGTATGGATGAATAAGCACTGAAGAACATGGGGTAGTTATGAATGAGAGTTGGGTAAATGTATAAATACATATTGCTGGAAAAAGTTTGATGAATTAAGATATCTAGCTTGCTGAAATTTTCAGATTTAAAGTAACAATTGTGTGTGATATAAAAGGTTATTTGATAATGAAAATGTACAAGGAGAAGTTTAATGTATGGTTGATGAATTTGGAGTAAATCAAGGTTACTTAAAAGTATAAACCTAATTACAAAATGATAGTATACAAGCTATAATGTTTGAATGGTTTTTGGGTATATAAGCATACATTATTTTGTATAGTGGAGAGATTGATTTACATTGGATATGGTAACACGTATAAGTGATTTGTAAGGGTTTATGATACCAAGTTGGTGCTAATTTGATAAGTCAACTCATAATGGATAAAATGTGGAATTGAATAGTCAAGATCTATACATAAGAATACATACCCAGAAGTCAACTGAGCATGCATTAAAACATGATATATAAACAACTTAGTTATTTGTTACCTATGTGTGTCTGCATTGTATGACGATAGACGCGAAGGTGATCATCAGCATCCAGACATTGCCGGAACATTGAGGTAATAACATTTCTAGAGGGTACTGTGATTCAACTTAGATGCAAACTCACATGTATATGCTTATGTATGAATTGTATGTTTAGTATGAAATACATATACAATTGATTGATAAATGCCGAACTTAGGTCCGAGGAGTCAGTTATAAGGCATGAGCACACAGAAATGAAAAGTAATAAAAGCATAGTATATGAAATGATGCATCTCACCATATCGAAATGCATGATCCGATTAAGGAGTTGTAATCAGAGTGACCGATGTGTAGGAAAGAGCCTTGAGCTCAAAATTACGAAAAAGAGCCTCAGGCTCCGATAGTATGGACTCGGTATCTACAAGGGGTATGGGCTAGCCATGGATTCAGTACCCACAATGGGTACGGGACAACATATTGCATTGATAGGCACTTGAACATAATAAAACAAAATGAGAATGAAAACACACGTGCATTTACATTTACATCCCTACATACATAATAAGAATGAATTCAAATGATTAATTGAACTGATTTGAAATAGTGAAATACATCTAAGTTAGTGGAGAATGTGATGTGATATGCAATACTGGCTTATGTGATATATATTTATTGAAGTGTAATAAATTTTGATATAACTTATCTTTGTGATATGACTTGTGTGAGTGTATTGATGATGGTTTACTCACAAAGTTCGCAAACTCATCAAAATTGCAACATTGTTTTTCAGTTTTGGGGGAGTTATAGCTACCAAAACGATATAATAGAAGTTTAGTACTTACATTTGATATAATAGAAGTTTAGTACTTACATTTTTGGGATGAAAATGGCTCAAAGATCTGATCATCTGAGTCTGCGGAGTCTAGTTAAAGTCTTTTGCATTAGCATCCCATATCATGATACACATTTTTGTACTAAGATTAAACACTAAAATGATGTGTAATGCATATGTTGGATTTTGAATTATAATGACATATGTGACCTCTTATGCATATGAAAGAAATGAGAAAAAATGATGTATGGCCCATTAACCGGTTTCAGTATATGTCCTTGTTAAGCTATTTGGACAAGAAAAGCTGAACTTTCCCTGAACTATATTTTTCACAGGTGAAATGTCAACATAGATGAAAATTTCGAATAAACTCTGTTAAATGAATGTTTTGAATGCTTATGATATGTTCAATGTGTAAGAGTAATTTAATTTTTATTTTCCTAATGTATCAATTCTGTAGAGTATTTTTTTGAATATCTTCTGGTATGTTCAAGAATATGCTTTATTGGAGTGGTATGTTACAATAAGCATATGACATATATAATGCTCTGGAATTTATTTCAAGTAATCACTTTTAAACCCCTTGGTGCTTTCCTTTCATATCAGAACCATTGTTATAACCTTGATTCCTCCCTCACATCTTGGACATTAAAATCAAAAGATTAAAATGTATCTATTAATTCATTGAAAAGTTCCAATCTAGATTTGTTATCTACTTTCAAAAACATCTAAAAATAACTCCTTTAGTTTTATTTTATTACTTGACATATTTACACATTGGACTACCAGACTCATTTGTTCTTAATAGCTTACATCTGGGGTATAATCAAGAATTATAAAAAAGTATTTCACCTATTTAATGATCATTATAGTAGAACTTCCAATACTATATACCAAAAGAGAAATCAACTCATTTTGAATTTTGTGACCAAGATAATGATGATGAATTTCGTGTTTTTGAATGCATCTAATATGATCTTGTATTATCACATAAAATTTAACAATGATCTTATTCAAGCCCCAAAAATTACCATTACTATCTTCGTAAAATTTCTCATTAGATTCTTAGAAGGACAAATTATATTTAACAAGAAATATCACAACAGAAACTATTCTTATCAAATCTTGTCTCTAACGTTCTTTCTCCTTTATAATTTCTTGCCGCAAATCTTTATCAATTGTTTGATTTTTTCTTAATCTTACTCTTAGTTCATTCCAAGTCTTCATATTAGTCATATGTTCAATACTATTTCCATATTCTTTGAGTCTCTTACTAAGATGCTTCTAATTTGTAAATCCATCATTTGTTAATGCACTTTGTTTAATATTAGATTTGAAAAAATTACAACAAAAATAATGTAATTTATCAACATGTTTGGAGTAAACCAACCATTTTCTATCACTAATATTTCCATTGCTCATTTTTCTATAATAGTGAGAATATGAAAAATGTCGAGAACTATTGTGCAAAGGAAACATAAGATTCAATTCCCTTATAGGTCCTTTTTCAACTAAAATGTCTTGTATTTTATTGTCAACATTATCTAAATTTCTAGGATTACAAGTATCCAACAGAGAGATTTGATGCTCATTTGTCCTTAAATTTTTTAAACTAGATGCATTTGTTACACATTCATGCTTACTCAAATTGCTAATATCTTTGTGAATATGAATCTCATTACTTAAATTTTTATTATATTGTTCAAAATTACCTTCATTTAATTCCTTAGGATTCTCACTAGAGGAGCCTACTTTAAAAAAAAAAATATTGATAAATCCTTTTTGGGATTCTATTAATTGTTCTACTCATTTTCTTTTTTCCCCCTTTTTTTCACTTTTAGAGAAATCCTTTTTAGAATACATCATATAAAACAATTATGACATAATTGGACTAGAAAAAGAACAAAAGCACCTGTGTGAAATTGGAAGAAGTAGGCAAGCGTAACAAAACAACAAATAGCTCTACTATATATTACAAAGATATATCAATAGTATTACATATCTTTGACAGAGGGGAAAAAAAATAAAGAGAAAAATTTAATATCTTCTATTAAAAATGAAAAAAAATAACAAACTTTTATGATAAAAACTATCATACTTATAATCAAATTTTTATTTTTCAAATAATTTTAAAACATTGACAACTATCATTGATCCACTTTTCAGCAAAGAGAATAGAGATTAGTAATAATATTCACATTATAGAAACATTGAAACCATATTTCATCAATAATCTACAAAATTAATTGTATACATACAAAATCAAGCAAACTTATAAATTAGAAAATTTTAATTATGACTTAATAAATTAAAAGATATAAATTACAATTGAAGAAAGAAATCTGGGATAAAAATATGTCATTTGCAAAATGAAAGTGAAATAAATTAACTGGATAAATTTTAATGCGAATTGAAATTATACTGAAAATTGCAATTGAAAAATATCATCTGTAATTAAATTGACAAATTTCAATTTATCCATATGGAAAGAGAGATAAATTATACTCATAATCTAATCTAAGTTTTAATTCAAAAATAGAAAATTCTACTTATATTGAAAAATTATCATCCTTGTAATCAAAATTTAACTTTTTATCCAGTCTCTCGATCAAAAAGGCTATCAAGAAAGCAAAAAATTAAAAAAATAAGTTAAGACTTGTGAGAGTGAATGAGATGCATTTTTTTACTTATATGAAAATGGTGTTGACGGAGGCGAGGCTAAGGCAAAATTCTTGAATTTAAAGGCATAAGGAAATGGTCTAGTAACAAATGGAGCAGTTACAATCGATTGATTGGATTTGGAGCGGTTGATCTTTGATTTGGAAATCAAAAATTGATGCTTGACTTTGGAAAAATGAAAATACCCACCACCATTGATAGAAGCCACGAATCCATCAAGATTTCTCTCTTTTTCTCCCTCTTCTTTTCTCTCTTTGTTGATCTTTAATAAGGTATGAGCGACTGACATGATGATAATTCAGGAATGAGGACTTGTGGTTTTGCTGTTACTCTTGTCTCCAAGCTTTTCAATTAACCTTTTGTAGCTTTTTTTATGTTTTTTTGATCATAAAGGATAATTGGCTTTCAATGATTGAGAACTCCATGATCCTGAACCCTAGGTGATAATTGGCTTTCAATGATTGAGCACTCCATGATCCTGAACCCTAGGTGAGCGCCTTTCTTGCCCTTACTATATTAAGTTTGTGATTTGGAGAGAAAAATAATAACTTGTTGCTTATTTGTTGTTACATGTATATTTATGTACATACAACTATGGTATAAAATATAAACAAGCCCACTTAATTACATAATACATTGGCCCAACTTCCTAATACTCCCCCTCAAGTTGGAGTTTGAAGATCTCGAATGCCTAACTTGGAAAGTAACAGCACAAACTATTGACAACCAAGGGCTTTAGTAAAAAAGTCAGTTAGTTGAGCTTGAGATCAAACATAAGCGAGACATTTGCCTTTCCATAAGCTTCTCACGAACATAATGACAATTGACTTCTAAGTGTTTAGTACGGTCATGAAACACCGGGTTAGAGGTAATGTGAAAAGCTACCTGATTATTACAAAGGAGTCATATAGGCTGAGAATGATGAATGCCAAGAGATGTAAGAATAGATTTAATCCAAGTGAGTTCACAAGTAGCAACAACCATAGTGCGATATTCAGCTTCTGTCAATGAACGAGAGACTGTAGGTTGTTTCTTTATTTCTAGGAAATCAGTGAACACCAAAGTAACACAAAATAACGAGTGAGGGACTGGCGAGTCAACAAGTAAGTTGTAACACCCCCTCAACTTAGGGTACGCACCGGGACGCCCGTAGGTCATTCCGATGCATATCCTATGATAAGGGAGCACTAAGTGCAATCACTACGGTACTCCACATGGCATCACATCAATTTGAATAATTAAAGCAGTAATTGTAAATCACAAGATTTTTAAAACCAAACTCTTCCTCTTTTCATTACTCAAAATCAACAGTTTATACACCATCAGATTGTACAGTCTGTACATACATACAAGAACCATAGTACAGATACTATATGAAAGAGGAAGAAATATATCAAAACCTAGCTAGGTCATCCCAAAAATCTCAGCTGACCGACCTGTGAGCCATGACCTCTCTCGCCAACACGATCTACACAGTCAGAGAAGTCCCTCTGGAGTTAGGAGTCTACTCTCAGTCCTGAAAAATATGTTGCAATTTTAGGTGAGTTTGCGAACTCAGTGAGGTAACGATCATCGATGGTTCACTCAATTCATGCAACACACTGAGCATATAGTACAATTATCCACACATTAAACATTTTACAGATATTTCACAATTTCACACAATCAAAAGTATCACATTATACATAAGTATAAGGCATTAAGCCTTTCACTCAAGCAAACACATTTAGCAAATGCATATCAAATGCTTATGTGACACTTTTCCAATTTATTACGGTGTTGTGACCGAGCGCCTGAAACTGTCCCTTATAGTGCGCATTAAACGTTGAGCCAGAG
>JANZXR010043731.1:0-13448 GCA_027575705.1 Erythroxylum echinodendron | reverse complement strand
TCAAGCAACCAACTTGATTATTCAACTGTGAATCCATTAATTTAGATTCTAATAATATACATGTTTCCTATACATCTTTATACGTATTTATATTACTTACCAAAGAATCTTGGTACCTTATGACTAGATATATAATGCTTATTAAAACCAAAGTCTTTTATTTTATTAATATTAAATATTTCCATTACAAAACTATAAGTGAAGAAGATTTAAGGTATATAAAAATACACTTTCTTTCTAGGGCACTATATTTATACAACTCCAACAATCTCCCACTTGCCCTAAAGCAAGTTTGACATATCCCACATTCCCATTCAAAACTCTTTTGAAATAGCATCTTCGTAAACGGATCAGCAAGGTTTTGCTCCGTGGGAATCTTTACCACATCCACCTCTCCACGTTGTATTATCTTCCTTGTGAGATGATACTTTTGCTCAATATGTTTGGTAGCTTTGTGATTTCGAGGTTCTTTAGAATGAGCAATTTCCCCACTGTTATCACAACAAAGTGTAATGGCTTTTTCTACCTCTGGAACTACCTCCAAATTATTTAGGAACTTCCAGAGCCAGACTGCTTCTTTTGCTACTTCACAATCAACAACATACTCAGCCTCCATAGCCAAATCAGCAATACAAGATTGCTTGACACTCCTCCAGACTATGACTCCACCTCCTAAAGTAAATATAGAACCAGAAGTTGATTTCCTTGAATCAAGATCTAATTGGAAATCAGAATCTTTATATACTATCGGAATAAGATTAATTTCAGAGTAAACAGGCATTAAGTTCTTCGTCCTACGAAGATATTTAATTATACACTTAACCACAGTCTAATGTTTCATTCTTGGATTGGACTGAAATCTACTTACCAATCCCACTGCATAACAGATATTTGATCTAGTGCAAAGCATTGCATATATCAAACTTCTAACTGCCGAAGCATATGGAATGTTACACATGCGTTCAACCTCCTCTTGGGTTTTAGGTGCTTATTAATTTAAAAGTTTGATTCCATGTCTAGTAGGTGTGAAACCCTTATTAAAATCTTGCATGGCAAACTTATTAATCATATTCTCAATATAGGTTAAGTGTGACAAGGCTATCTATTTGTTCTTACGATCCCTTATAAGTTTGATCCCTAGAACATAGTTAGCCTTTCCCAAATCCTTCATTGAAAACTGTTCATTTAGCCATCCCTTAACTGTAGATAACATTCCCACATCATTCCTAATAAGCAGAATTTCATCAACATACAGGATTAAGAAAGTAACCTTACCTTCTTGTATTCTTTTATAAACAAAAGGCTCATCTAGGTTTTGTATGAACCCATAGGTTTTGATAGACTTATCAAACCTAATGTTCCAAGACCTAGATGCTTGCTTAAGTCCATAAATGGACCTTTGCAACTTGCATACCTTATCTCATTTCCTGTCTCAATGAAACCTTTTGGTTGGGCCATATAAATGGTCTGCTCAAGATCCCCATTAAGAAATACAGTATTGACATCCATTTTCCATATTTCATAATTGAAATAGGCTGTTATGGCTAAAAGAATCCTAATGGACTTAAGCATGGCAGTCGGAAAAAATTCTCCTCACATTCTATACCCTCTTTTTGAGTATAGCCTTTAGCTACCAATCTAGCTTTAAAGGTCTCTACCTTTCCATCCGATCCTCTTTTCCTTTTGTAGATCCATTTACACCCTATGACTTTCATACCTGGTGGTAGATATACAAGGATCCAGACTTCATTAATGTACATGGAATCTATTTCTGATTCCATTGCCTTGAGCCATTTTTTTGCATCAACATCATTAATAGCCTGAGTATAAGTAATGGGATCCGTTTCTTCTTGGTTGTGATGGCAATTAATCTTTCTCCTAGACCTAGATACCTATCTGGCTATCTCACAACCTTCCCACTACGTCTAGGCACAACTTGATGTTCAGGTTGCACTTCTGATTCAACTACTTCACTTCTTCCTTTGTGATTTCTCACAAACTATTGCTTTAAGAAGGTCACATTTTTCAACATAAATACCTTCCTATCCTGAGGACTATAAAAATAGTACCTTCGAGTTCCCGTAGGATATCCTACAAATAAACATACTTCTGACCCTACTTCCATCTTTGTGGAATCAGACTTTGGAACATAGGCTGGGCATCCCCAAGTCCTTAAGTGCCTCAATGAAGGTACTCGGCCAGTCCACAATTCCCTAGGTGTTTTAGGCACCGATTTGGATTGAGTAAAGTTAAAAAGATATGTTGTCGTTTGTATGGCATATCCTCAAAACTATTCTAGAAGGCTGGCGTAGGACATCATTGATCTTACCATTTCCAATAGAGTCCTATTTCTCCTCTCAGCTACACCATTCTGTTGAGGTGATCGAGGAGCTGACAAATTGGAAACAATTTCATTGTCAATTAAATATTGCTGGAACTCTTCAGATAAGTACTCACCACCTCGATCCAATTGAAGTTATTTTAATGGCTTGCCTAGTTGTTTCTCAGCTTCAACTTTAAATTCTTTGAACTTATAAAAGGATTCACTCTTTTTATGCATCAAATACAAATAGACATATCTTGAGTAATCATCTATAAAAGTTATGAAATATTCATAGCTTCCTCTAGTTTGTATAATGGGCCCACACACATCAGTATGTACCAAGTCCAACGTGTATTTAGATCTGTTTCCTTTAGAAGGAAATGAGGCTTTGGTCATTTTTCCTTCAATACAAGATTCATAGGTGGGTAATGGATCACTATCCAAGCCTATAAGGATCCTATCCTTTACTAACCTGTCAATTCTTTTCTGATTGATATGACCCATTCTTAAGTGTCACAGATATTTTGAGTTAATGCTAGAGTCATTGAATTATCTTGGCTTTATCAATTTTATGGTGTTTAGTGAGCCTAACATAGGTTCTATAAAGAACAATCCCTGTTTAATTATCGCATCAATCCTTATTCTTATATATTGCACTGGTGCCTATTGACCTTAAAAGTCTCTTTATTAGCATTTTCCAATTAAAGAGCTTCATGATTGAAAACTTGAATCACCTTGAATTGTCCACTCAATCTAGACTTCAACTTCCCTATGAATAGCCTTAACTGGGAATTACATAGTAGAACGGTGTACCCTACTTTGAATTCCTTTTGCTTGAGATGAGCATCGTGCAATTTCTTAACCTTTTCTTTGTAGAGTTTGGCATTCTCATAAGCATTAAAATGAAACTCCTCGAGCTCATCCAGTTATATAAGTCTCTTTTTGCTAGCTTGCTTTCAATCAAAGTTTAATTCTTTGATCGCCCGATATGCTCGATGTTTTAGTTCAACCGGCAGATGATATGCTTTCCCATATACGAGTCTATACGGAGTTGTTCCAATGGGTGTTTTAAAAGTTATCCTATAGGCCCATAGAGCATCATCCAGCTTTACTTCCCAATCCTTTCAGGGATTGTTCACTATCTTTTCCAGAATTCATTTTAGCTCTCAGTGGACAACTTCCACTTGGCCACTAGTTTGCGGATGGTAAGGCGTAGCTACTCGGTGGCGTACTCCGTATCATTTTAGGAGGGCATCAAAAGATTTATTGCAAAAATGTGTGCATCCATATCTTATTATTGTAATTGGCACTCCAAATTGATTAAATAGTCATTTAATGAACTTTTTTACCACCTTCCCATAATTGGTCGGAGATGTTATCACTTCGGCCCATCGCGAAACATAATCAACTACCACCAGAATCTACATGTTCCCCATCAAAGATGGAAATGGACCCGTAAAATCAATGCCCCATACATCGAAGACCTCTACCTCTTGAATATTTGATAATGACATCTCATCCCTCTTAGATATGTTACTTATCCTCTAGATCGATCACATTGTGCCACATAGGTTAGCATCCTTAAATAGTTGTGGCCAATAAAATCCACTTTCAAGTATCTAAACCATCGTTTTGTTGGCTCCATAATGTCCAGTATATTGACCCTCATGACATTGCTTAAGAATGTCTGATATTTCCTCATCCGGAACATAACGTCATATTAACCCATCTGCACAAGCTCTATATAGGGTTGGTGTTGGATCGAAAACTTAAGCATGCAAGATTTGGCTAAAATGGTAGATTTTTTTTTCCAGAAATCAAATTTCAGTGTAAGCAATATAAGCAAATCAATATGCCAAGCGATACATGATTCAATATAAGGAAAATATTTAACATAAGAAAAAGATGGTAGAATTATACTGACTCCTTTGCTATAACTTTAACTCCTCTCTGTGCTATCCTATCCTTGACAATGTATCTTTTCCTAGGTGATGTATCCTCTTCTCGTTATTGTATCCTCCACTAATCTGATCTACCACTTGTTCTCCTTGGATAACTTGGTTAACAAAATCCTTTGGTGGGAAAGGAGAAGAAAACTTGAAGAGATTTTGCCTTAGAAAAGGAAGCTAAAGATGAGACACCTCTCATGTAAATTTAGGTTATCTCATGCAAGATAGGAGAGAGAGATAAAAATTCAACAACCTCTCTCAATTTCGGTTAAGCCTCAAAGAAAGAAGTGAAGTGCATTCAATGCATCACATCCTTCCTTAATCAACTATAAAGAAGCCAATAAATGAGACTCTTCTCATTTGTTTTAAGATGGCTATATGAAAAGACCAATAACCCAAAATGATACATCTCATATTCGATTTTATGATGAAAAAAGGAAGAGGGTCCATCAAATGCACCTCTTTCTTCTTTAATCCAATGAATGCTAAATGGTTAAATGCTATCATTAAAAGACAACCATTAAACCATTTAATGATAAGGTTATAACTCCATTTAATGATGACAAAGCGTGTTAAAAACCATCTTAAATGTAGCAAACCAATGCTAAATGTGCACCTGCACATTTAGCCCATTAAAACTGAAAATCTAGCTTCTTTTATCTTTAATAACTTTAATTTAATTTAATTAATCTAATTATTCAAATTAAACCAAAGTCTAGCCCATTTCTAAATGTTCATTTAGGCTTCTAATTAAAGTAAGCCCAATATTCAATCATAGACTTTAAAATCTCTATTTGTATTTCTTACTTTGCTTGATAACCTTCCTAGAAGCCAAATGGAAATCTAATTGGACTTATATAATTCAAACTCTAATAAGCCCGGAATTAATTTAATCTCATTAGAATTAATTCCAGCTTATTAACTAAATGTCATTCCACTAAAGACAATTAGTTGAGCTCTTGAATTACTAAATATTATGAGAAAACATGTTTCAAATAAGATTTCCAATTGTAAACTCTAATATAAACCATATTATAGCCATCTGAACAATAAAGGGTAAAATTATTGTTTAGCCCTTATGTTGATTTTTCTTTCTAGGTCTCCTGTTTTACTCTATATGGTGATTAACACACAAGATCTCATCTTGGTGTTAAGACTTGATGGGTAGCTAGTCCATCAAACTACCGGTGCCAGTTTAATCACCAATCTCCATAAAACATCTATAAGTGATGATTTCACTATAAACTCTTTATTTGAGTAAATGTTTCCTGATACATGTTTCAATTAATAATTCCAACATGCAGACATTGGATTGATACTCTATAAAAATCCATTCTGATCATATCAAGACTTATAATGAAACATATATGAGTTGACCACTCATCAAGATTGTGGTCTATAATAAACGAATGGTTAACTATATATTTTAAGATTAAAGTAATGACCTACTTTATTCCTTAAAACTTATATGATTCTAGATTTATTTAATAGTGCCATTATTGATAGTCAACTACTATCATGATATGAAACTCATCATTCCCTTAAAGTAAACTCTTTTACTTACATGGAGATAAATCGCAACCCTACAGTCTAAACCATAATCAAGCAACCAACTTGATTATTCAAACGCGAATTAATTATCTTAGACTCTAATAATATACATGTTTCCCATACATCTTTATGTATATGTATATTACTTACAAAAAAATCTGGGTACCTTATGACTAGTTTTATATTGCTCATACATATAAAACCAAACTCTTTTGTTTTATTAATAATAAATATTTTCATTACAAAAAGTAACTGGAAGATAATTAAATTATGTAAATACACTTGCTTTCCAGGGTACTATATTTATATAAC
Source organism: Erythroxylum echinodendron (assembly GCA_027575705.1). Taxonomy (NCBI): domain Eukaryota; kingdom Viridiplantae; phylum Streptophyta; class Magnoliopsida; order Malpighiales; family Erythroxylaceae; genus Erythroxylum; species Erythroxylum echinodendron. Next base: position 7,313 of record JANZXR010043731.1, on the reverse strand, counting down.
TCCAACAGTTTGTTAATCCCATATATAGCGGTTACAATCATGCAAGAACTTCTTTCATTACTGGTAAGAGAGATCTGAGGGAAGTTTACCACTGGCCATATAATTGGCGATATCTACAAACTATGGTGTAGTCAAACTCTTGAGTAACATTAGAGTTTCATTAGGTAAAGTCTCGTTAATATCATTACTAGGCTTGCATTCGCCTCCCTCAAGTCTAGATAAGTGGTCAGCTACCACATTTTCAGTTCCCTTTCTATCTCTCACTTCTAAGTTGAATTCTTGCAAAAGTAACACCCATTGAATTAACCTAGGTTTGCATCTTTCTTATTGAAAAGGTATTTCAATGCAGTGTGGTTGGTGAATACAATTTCCTTTGATCCCAAAAGGTATTGTCAAAACTTATCAATGCATACACTACTGCGAGTAATTCCTTTTCTGTAGTGATGTAATTTAGTTGGGGTCCTATAAGAGTCTTACTAGCATAGTAGATTACATGCAAATTCTTATCTTTCCGTTGATCCAAGATGCAACCTATGCCCTGATCACTTGCATCACCCATCACTTCAAACTGCAACGTCTAGTCCGATAGTGATAAAACTGGTGTTAAAATTAATGCCTCCGTTAGAGTATTAAATGCAGACATACACCTATCATCAAATATGAAGGGTACATCCTTGACTAAGATGTTTGTTAAAGGTCTTGTAATTTACGAAAAATCCTTGATGAAATGATCGTAAAACCCAGCATGACCTAAAAATCCTCACACACCTTTTATATTACTGAGTGGTGGGAGCTTCTCCATCACCTCTGTCTTTGCTCTGACGACTTCGAACCCTTGATGTGACATTTTTTGGCCTAGCACTATTCCTTCTTGTACCATAAAATAACATTTCTCCCAACTCAGTACCAGATGTGATTCTTCACACCTTTAAAGCACTCTATCCAAATTAGTTAACACATTTCAAAAGAGTCTCCAAAGACTGAAAAGTCATCCATGAATACCTCCATTATATCTTTTATCATCTCTATAAAAATTGACATCATGCATCTCTAAAATGTGACTATGGCATTGCAGAGTCCGAAGGGCATCCGTCTGTATGCAAATGTACCATATGGGCAAGTGAATATAGTTTTCTCCTGATCATCAAAGTAAATAAAAATTTAATTATAGCCTGAGTATCCATTTAAGAAACAATAGAACAAATGGATAGCTACCCTTTCTATCATCTGGTCTATGAATGGGAGAGGAAAGTGATCCTTCTTAGTCATGGAATTAATCTTCTGATAATCTATGCATACTCTCCATCCTGTGTTCTTGTATAAGTTACTTCTCCATTTTTGCTTTCTATCATCATCATTCCTCCCTTTTTAGGTACGCATTGCACCGGGCTGACCCACTCACTGTCAAAGATGGGATAAATTATCCCTGCATTGAGGAGTTTAATGATTTCTTTCTTGACTACCTCCTTCATGTTAGGGTTCAATCTTTGTTGACACTCCTACATTGTTTTACATCCGTCCTCCAAATTTATTTGGTGAATGCAAACATTCAGACTTATTCGTCAAATGTCCGCATCTACCATCTGATATCTTTCATTCACTTTTTGACGACCTCCACCACTTTACTTTCCTATTTTTCACTCAATTGGTTAGAGATTATTATTGGTAAAGTTTTACCTTTACCAAAAAAGGTATACCTGAGGTGTACAGGTAAAGGCTTAAGTTCTAATATCAGAGATTTCTCTGAGGATGGTGGAGTGGGTGCTTCGGTCCTAACTAATTTGTCTTGATGCACTGGAACATCTGTCCCCTCTATCTTATCATCATCTGTAGATTTAGGATTCTGGTATTCATTATCATCCTCTGCTTCCAAAGACTTCACTTCTACAATGAAACTCTCAATTTGTTCTCACAGTTGACGATCCAATATTTCGACCTTCATGCATGCATTACTTATTATTGGATTCTTTAAAGCCTTATTCATATTGAATTCAACTTGATCTTCTCTTATTCAAAGTGTCAATTTACCTTTGTGAACATCAATTATGGCCTTTTTCGTATTCATAAAAGATCGACCCAAGATTAGTGGGCAGTTATTATCTTCTTCAAATTCTAGAACCATAAAATCTACTAGAATAATGAACTTGTCCACTATCATCAGTACATCTTCCACTATTCCCAAGGACCTTTTAATGGACTTATCTACCAATTGAATTAGCATCGAGGTAGGCTTGATCTCTCCTTGTCCTAATTTCCTCCCAGATCGCACAAGCACTTAGTGAATTCTAGTTCACCAAACACACAAGGTATTGTGAAACTTCCTGGGTCTTTCAATTTTCAAGGCATTTGACTAGTGACTATTGAACTGCAAGTGTCAGTTTAAAGCTACCATCTGATTCCCTCCTAAGTACACTTCTTAGATAATATATCCTTTAAAAATTTTGTGTATTTTGGCATATGTTCTAACTCCTCAATAAATGAGAGATTTATCTGTAACGTCCTTAGCTTCTCAATTAACTTTGAGAATTGTTCATCTAACTTCTTCTTTTGTAGTCGTTGAGGAAAAGGTACCTTCGGCTGATATGGTAGAGGTGCAACATATGGAGGGTATTCACTCATATCCACTTCTTTCCCTTTTTCTTGATTCGTCCCTACTGGTTGGTCAGATTCCTCTCTTGTCCTTGTGGCCAGTTTAATTTCTTTCCCACTCCAAAATGTGATAGCTTTTAACTACTCCTTTAATTTGTTTCCTAAAGTGCTAGGAACATTTCCAAACTTTTGCATAGAAAAAGGCATTTGTCAGTTGACTCACTTGGGCTTCTAAATTATGAATGGAAGATGCATATCTTTTAGTGACTTGCTCAAATTTGTCTTCCAGCTTCTTGTGTGCATTATCTAAAGTACCAAGCTTATTTAGAATTCTGTCCAATTTAGCTTCCATTGAGCTTGTCTTATCCTAGTAAAAGCTTGATTGCCCTTGAGGCCTGAACTGCCCTCCATTATTGTTGTTAGACTAGGAGAAGTTAGGGTGATTCTTCTACCTAGGGTTATATATGTTGCATTATTGATTATTACCCCCTCCATATCTGACTTGGGTCCCCATATAATTGACTTGCTTTGGGTTATCGTCTCTCATCAGATAGCAGTCCACTATATCGTGATCCAATTGGCCGCATAGCTTACACTTTAATTGCACGGCCTTTACCGTAGCTGAGGATGATGCCTTCATATTATTGAGTTGTTGCATTAACTTGTTGATCTTAGCTTGCATTTCTGTCATCTGATCAACAGTGGCAACTCCCTTCAGCTCCCAAAAGTTAGTAGATTGCCTACTACGTTCACTAGCCCATAAACAGCTGTTGCTGGCCATCTCCTCTATTAAGTCCTCTACTTCATCAACCATTTTTCTCATTAACGATCCTCCCGATGCCACATCAATGGTGCCTCCAATATGTGGGTTCACTCCATTGTAAAATGTCTGCAACAGTGACTCTTTGGGTAAATTATGGTGTGGGCATCTCCTCTGTAGGTCCTTGTAATGCTCTCATGGTTCATAAATAGACTTCCCATCACCTTATTGAAAGTTTGTAATTTCCTTAATAATTTTGGTGGTCTTTGTTAGTAGGAAGTATTTATCAAGGAAGGCATGCACTGGCTGGTTTCCATGTCGTAATGTTGGCGGGGCTCAGTAAATAATACCAAACCTTTGCTTTATACCTAAGCGTGAATGGAAACAACCTAATTCTCACTGTGTCTTCTAATATCTATTGATACCAAAAAGTATCACAGATCTCAAGAAAACTCATTCGGGTCTTCATTTTAAGTCCATAGAATTGGACATTCTGTTAGAGCATGTTCAGGAGGGCAGGCTTAATTTCAAAGGAGATTGCTTGAACAGGGGGTCTAGCTTCTTAGTTTGCAAGATTGAACTCTAACCTCATAAAATCGGTGAGGGTCCTCAGTTGTTGCTTACCAGGGTTGACTTCTTGATCCATGTTTCTTTGGAATTCCTCAGCCATTTGTGCTTTCTCGATCTCTTCTTCTTCTTCTCGTCGAGCTTTCCTAAAGGTTCATTCTAAATGAGTTATATCTAAATCTAAAGTCTCCACTGCACGACTCAAACCCCTCGTGACTCTTGTGTTCATGCAAGAGCACGATTCCTAAGTAAAACTAACAAAAAACTAAAACAAATAAAAGAAGAAAAAGAAAAAAACTATTATAATGCCTTAAACTATAGAACTAAATTGCCTTCCTTGACAATGGCGCTAAAAACTTGTTCGCTCAAGGTTACATGGGTTAAGTTTTACTATTTATAACCTTGATAATTACCGCAAGCGTACAGGTCGTTTGCGTAGTACCTAAGGTATCGATCCCACGAGGAAAGAAACTAGTCTCAAAATCTAATGGCAGCTAAGTTCGCAATACCTAACTAAACAACTACTGCAGAAATTAAAATTAATCAAGAATCAAATATGAGGAATTAAAGCACCAAAAAAATGAACAAACTAGCTAACTCACACAAATAATCCGAAACTCAACCTAGAAGTGACCAATTGAGAGAAAGGGGAATTAATTCGAAATTAAAGAAAATCTACCCAATTATGTAATTTTCGACTTAAGAGCCTAGACCTTACTAGGGTGAATTGGTCTCTCTCTCTCAAGTTATAATTCTTAACCCTAATTAATAATTCTTAATTCAAATTATGAAAATTCAGATCTCTAGATTCACAATTGGTCCAAAACCTAAGTTAATTCTAAAGTTGTCTATTAAGCTACCGAAAATTTATGTTCGATCTCTCGTTACACAACTCTACTGGTTTGATTCAACTCTCTACCTATCGATTTACCTAACTCTCGTAAGCCTAAATCAATGATTTGCACCCGACTCACCCTCTCAATTTGTTGCCAAGTTATGAAGAATCGAAATTGAATCACAAATAAATCGAATAAAACACAATCAAATAAATTTTATTATTCTTAAGAACAAAAAACCCGAAGGTGAGTTTAGTCAAAAGATTAATACTCAAACACAATATTCCTAATCAATATCCAAATCTCATACATCAATGAAATTGAAATAAAAATAGAAATACTATCGGAATGGATCTCAGAGGTAGCGACTACTGGAAATCGCCTGTTCTGGGTACTTCGTTGCGTCAAATATATCTCTGTGCCTCTCTTCCTTTATCTCCTTCCTTAATCGCTTGATCTATCTCTAGGTCTCTCTCGGATTTTTATAGAATCTCTCATTTTCAATAGCTCTCTCGGCTCTCTTAAAACTACTAGCAGCTGTTAGGTATTGCTCTATTTATTTTATAGCAGCTTTAAGTTAAACTTGGAGTCAAAACGGTCTAAAAAATCACCCAAAATTGAATTTTTGTGTCAGCCCAATGCAGGGCACGCCTGAAGTGCACGATTATGGCCTGACTTGACGCTCTCTATCACGATTGTGGCCCCTAGTGCACAATCGTGGCCTCGCTGCTGCCAGCTCTTCCTCTTCTATCATGATCATGGCCAATGTGCACGATCGTGGCCTATGTCTTTTATCCCAAAACTCTTTAAATCTTCACGTTCTTCCTTGTTTACCCTGTAACACTGGCACATGTCAAGGTATCTCAAAAATATACAAATTAAGCTCAAAGATTCATAATAACCTGTAAAAACAATTAAACATATAAACTAACACAATTGAAACCTAAATACACACTAAACACTTAAAATAACACTAATTACTTAACAAATCAAACCCTAAAACACATTACAAATCACAACTATCAATCATGAACTAATAATTCAGATATATTAGAAAAAGAGCATAATGCATTATTGAATCTTAATAAATCAATCAATAAAATTGCATTAAATAAAAGATCAAATCATATTGTTATCACAACTTAGGGTTCATCACACCTAGGCGCTAAACAAATTAGTTCCTATTCATAGAAAACAAAACCAAAGACAAATATGGAGGAGAACAACTAGAAAATAAAGAAATCATAATTCCAAATTGCCCTTTTTCTTCTAATGGAGATTTTTACAAGTTGGATTGAATGTTGATATCTATTAGATCTTGTGAAGTATTCTTCATGTTTTCCTCATCCTCTAATCAAAATTGTCACCTCTTTTCTTTCTTTAGTTTCCATTCACATCCTTGTATAATAAAAACTAGGGTTTATGAAATATACATGTTCAACATACACTATTGGGTAGGTGACTGTGTATCTCCAAAAACATAAAAATTTGTGATTTCACAAGGCAATAGGGACTTACACAAGCAACATACATGACCGTGTAAATGACCATACACGATCTTGTAACTTCATACAACCAGAAACAATATTTTTGAAATCTCCACACATTTACAGGGACTTACACAATCATTATACACATTTATATATCTCTAATTTTCCTTAACTTCTTAATAAGCACAGTAGCCATGTCTCTTCTTCCCCTCTCCCTTGAACACCCCGACCCTCACACTACTTAGTTACTTCACTACTTCATTGCTACCACATCCTCTTTCTTTATGCATTTTACTCAACATCCCAGCATCCTCCACCACTTTGTCAATTCCTGTACAACCTTTACCATCAATCAACTAGCTACACAGCCACAATTGACTTTTCCCAAATACACCACTGTCCCGTCCTTCAAGCTTTCTATTTTAGCATCCCTTCAAGCTTTCCCAGTTGACTTTCCACCTTTTCCCTCCCCCATCCTTAACACTTCTTCCACTAATAATCCTCCTCTTAATGTCCTAGAAATCCCTTCTTCCTCGGCTGCACCTCCTAGGAAATCTTGGAAGCACGTATTTGGGAATAAACCCCTTAACCTTAAGCTATTCACCACCTAAGGATATGGATGGTAAATTAGTAGTTTGCCCTAACTTTGAAGTCTTGAAGGAGGGAGTCCGTGCTTGGGAATCAATGATAGTAGTCTTGTGTATGATATTTTAGGGTTTAATTTGTTATGCATTTTGTGTTAAATTGAGTGTTGAGTATACATTTAGGATTAAATCAGGTTGGTTTTTATGTTTAAGTATTTTTATGGGTTAGTTTGAATTTTTAAGCTTAATTTGTATAATTTTAAGATACCTTGATTATATAATTTGTATAATTTTAAGATTCCTAGCTCCAGAGGGACTTCTCCGAGACTGTGTAGACCAGATTTGCGAGAGAGGTCATGGCACACAGGTGGGTCAGCTAGGACTTCATATTTTTGGGATGACCTAGTTATGAGTTGTTGTATCTTCTTCTTCTTTCATAGTATCTGTATTAGGGTTTCTGTATGTACAGACTATACATTTGATGTAT
>JANZXR010043700.1:0-13449 GCA_027575705.1 Erythroxylum echinodendron | reverse complement strand
ACTTGAAATTTAGAATAATCTAGTTCTGCTTATAATTTATAAGGATAACGATTTATATAATTAGTTTATTTATATAACTATGATTTACATAATTGAAATACTTAATTTATAGTTATAGTTTATTTAATTTAACTTTTTTTGTTTAAATCTTATCCATTTTAGTTATATATATCTTTATTATATTCTAATTATTTTTAATATATTCAAATTATTTATATATATAATAATTATCAAAATATAATAATTTATTGCAAAATAATGAAAATAATTCAAAATTTTGAATTATTTTATGCTATATTTTATCTAAATTTTGATTTTTTTTAGAATTTTTTAATTTATCATTATAAGTCTTTTAGGCTCCAAGCATGTTATTCATAATCAATACCTATAATTAATTTAGATAATGAATATTTGAGTTCACTGATTTCCTATATATTTGATGCCTTATTTACTTACATCAAAATATTGTCATTATTGTTGATAAGAACCATACTTTTAAATTCTATCATGTAATGCATATCACATTTTAATTTCTCAATCTTATATTAAATATTTGATATTCTTTTTCGCTGGCCCTATATTGTGTTAGAGAGCGTCGCTTATTTTTCTTCGTTGTAGTTTGAAGTTGTCCATCCATCCAGGTTAGTCGTCCAACTAATATTTACCATATGTATTTCTTTAATAATATGATTTTGTGTGAATGCAAAGGAGGTTTTCATTTTGTATTATTATTTAGAATATTTTTCTAATCATTGATGAGTTTTTATTTTTTCTTTAATAGTCTATATTTCTTGTATGTCGAATTAGTTTGACATACAATAGTTTGATCAGTTTGCATTAATCAACTTCGATTTGATTAATGCAAACTTATTAACATAAGGAATAAAAACGTTTTATAGACAAGACAATTGCTTTCTATAATACACCCCTAGGACGGTATATAGGCTGGAAACCCATGATCCAGCTCCCGTGAGGCTTATCGGTGAAAAATTTCACGAGCTTAAAAGTCACAACAAGAACTTGTTTTCTTGATTCATAGGTATAAACAATGTCATGTACTATAGTTTTGAAATCAAATGTAGGTGGTTAATTCAATTGGTTAATACTTAGGGAAATTTGTGTAAAGTTTAGATGTTCTATAAATTTTAAAGAACATGAAGGATACTAAACTATGGAATTACTGTTTTAAATAAACAGTTTTGTAGAAATGAGTCATGTTGATAGATCTTAGATGTATAGACAATTATCACATGATGGTTTCATTAATCCTAAGTTTGTTGAGAAAGTTGAAGCTTTTATTCATTATGCATGTTCCCAACTTGCATATATGGATGGGCCAAAGATTAGATGTCCATGTAAAAAGTGCAAACACATTCATTTCCTTCCTATTGATGAAGTGAATGAACATTTGTTGAGAAGAGGGTTTATCCCAAATTATTTTGAGTGGACACAACATAGGGAACCCTTGATTAGTAGCACATTAAGAGCTAATGAAGCACAATCATCAGTAAGCTTAAATGAGTTTGAAGGGAGGATTGGATTTAGAACAAATAATATGGATGCAAATGAAAATTCTTACATACAAATGGTTTATAATGTAGCCGGTTATATCTTTCAGAAAAATATAGAAAATCTTGAAAAATAACCTAACCCACAATCTAAATAATTTTTTGACTTACTACACTCAGCTGACCAAGAACTATGGCCAAATTGTAAGACAATGACTCAATTGTCATCAATTGCTCGTCTCTTGAACATAAAGTCTGAAGGGCATATTTCTGATCGTAGTTTTGATAAAATTCCTGGATAGTATAATGAATCATTACTTCTTGATTACACAATGGTTGATAGTTTTTACAATATCAAGAAACTTATTAAGGGTCTTAGTTTACCTGTTGAAAAGAATGATTGTTACAAATTGGGATGTATATTGTATTAGGGTGATGATGTTGAATTACAAGATAGAAAATTTTGTGAACAATCTAAGTTCAAGCTTAGAAAGCGTTCTATGAAAGGAAAGTTAGTACCGTATAAGTGGATGAATTATTTCCTGCTAATTCCGAGACTTCAAAGACTATATGCTTCTGATGTTACTGCGTCTCATATGAGATGGCATAGTGAAAACCAACAGGAAGATGGAATAATGAGTCATCCATTAGATACATTGGCATAGAAACATTTCAATGACACCCATTATGAGTTTGCAACTGAAAATCGAAATACAAGGTTGGGATTGTCGACGGATGGATTCCAACCTTTTGGTCAATCTGACCAGCAATATTCATTATGGTCATTCATAATTACTTCTTATAATTTGCCTCCATAGATGTGTATGAAAGAGGCATATATGTTCTTGACAGTGATTGTGCCAGGGCCTGCAAATCTGAAGCATAAAATTGATGTATTCTTATAACCATTGATATTTGAATTGCAACATCTTTAGGAATATGATGTTCAGACATATGATGTGTCTATAAAATAAATTTTTGTGTTGAGAGCAGCTTTGATGTGGACAATTAATGCTTTTCTGGCATATGCCATGTTGTCTGGATGGAGCACAGCAAGAAAATTGGCTTGTCCTTATTGTGGCAATGATTCAGATACATTTTATCTTCCAAACGGGGGCAAAATATGTTAGTTTGACAACCATAAAAAATTTCTTCCTTCAGATCATCCATTTAGGCGCAATAAGCAAAAGTTCATTAAGAATAGGATGGTTAAATCACCTTCTCCCCTTCAGAAATCTAGTGAAGAGATATTGAAGGAGATTTAAGAATTAGGCTTGCTGAAAGTTACATAATTTGAAGCTGATGAAATTAATACAAGCATTAGCAGAAACTTTGGCTGGAAAAAATGAAGCATCTTTTGAGATTTGTCATATTAGAAAACTATACGTCATAATCCAGATGTGATGCATATTGAAAAAAATATTTTTGACAATTTGTTCAATACCATTATGAATATTGAAGGCAGGACAAAAGACAATACAAAAATCATGAGCTGATTTGAAACTTTTTTGTAGAAGAAATGAGTTACATAAAGATTTTCGCAGTGGTAAATATCTAAAAGCATGTTACACTTTAGATAAAAAGCAAAAGGAAATATTGTGTGAATGGTTGAAAAGTCTAAAGTTTCCCAATGGTTATGTCTCAAACTTGGCAAGGTGTGTGGACATGAAGAAGTACAAATTATTTGGGATGAAAAGTCATGATTGTCATGTGTTTATGCAAAGGCTAATTCCAATTGCATTTCAAGAGTTGCTACCATATAAGGTTTGGGAAGTAATATCAGAATTAAGTTTGTTTTTCAAAAGCTTAACATCATCTGAAATTAAGTTGGCGAAAATGAAAAAACTAGAAAGGAAAATTCCAATAATTTTGTGCAAGTTAGAAAGGATATTTCCTCTAAGCTTCTTTGACTGTATGGAGCATCTACCTGTTCATTTAGCACACGAGGCTAAATTAGCCAGTCCAATTTAATATCGTTGTATGTATCCATTCGAGAGGTACGTAATTTAACAAGTTCATATTTGTAATTGATGTCATATTATGTTTCCATAACTAAAATCGTATAACCCTATTCGGTCATATAGGTATTTGCTTCATTTGAAGAAAAATGTGAAAAATAAGGCTAGAGTTGAAGGTTCAATATGTAATGCTTATTTAGTAGAAGAAGCTTGTACATTTTGTTCACATTATTTTGAGTCGTATGTTCACACAAAAGAAAGAAAAGTTCCTCGTAATGACGATAGGGGAAGAACTATTGATGCTGATGATAATTTATCCATTTTCACATATCCTGGACGAACATATGGATGTTCAACGAGAAGAATGTTAACAGAGGAAGAAATTAAGACTGCCCATGGTTATATTTTATTGAACTGTTAAAAGGTTCAACCTTTCGTGCAGTAAGTTGAAATAGATTATTTGTCATTTGAATTTTAGTGTTATTCATAACTAAACATGCATAATAATGTTTTTAGATTATATGAGGAGTAGTTACGTGAGCTCATGCCTGACAAAATACAGGATGAGATCAATAAAGAAGTTGGAAGATACTTTTCTCGATGATTCGAGCAGTATGTAAGTTTTCACTTATATTCTTTAAAATGATGGAATTATAAGATTTAAGTGTTCAAACTAGAAGATCGTAGTTTTAATTTGGTATTTTCTTTTCTGTAGGCCTTAGAAAATCTAATTGAGAATAAGTTCATATGTGATCTTGCGAAGGAACCTTTGCGAACTATTAAATCATATCTGGTGTATTTCATTAATGGATACAAATATCATACAAAAAATCATGGTCATAGCATGGCGACAATAAATAGTGGAGTTTGCATATAAGGAGAATTGATAGATTACTATGGGAAAATTATTGAGATACTTGAAATTGAGTACCCTGCATTGCCAATAAAGTGAAGAGTGGTATTTAAGTGCGAGTGATTTGATCTAACTCCAAATGTTGGTACAAAAGTGCATAGCCAATACAATCTAGTTGAAATTAACAAGCGAAGAAGATTTCGACAATTTGATCCTTTCGTGTTGGCAATGCAAGCGATCTAGTTGTATTATGTCCCTTTTCCTAGCTTACGGCAAGATAAGTCAGATTGGTTGGCTGTTTGCAAAGTTAAACCTCGAGGTGTTTTTGAATCACATGGAAAAGGAGAACAGATAATTGAAAGTGAAGCGTTTCAAGAAGATACTTATGAAATAAATTCATCTGTCCTATATGAAGATAATGAATCTTTGAACGATCCATGTAATGCATATGTTGAAATTTTATCTGGAAAGGACGAGCAGAGCCAAAGATCTGAAGAAGAGCCTGAATTTGATTCAAATTCCACAGAAAAAAAGATGATTTTAATTTATAATTAAGTGATGATAATGATTAATTTGTGTTTGTAATTGAATATTATATTCAAGTAATCAATTATTTCATTTTCAATATATCGTATAACATATTTTCATGCAAATTATAATATTTCAAGAAAATTCAATCAAATATTAATTTCAGGTTGAAATATGGCACCAAAGAGAAGATAGGATATTTCGTGACCAAGATTCAGATCACGATTCGAAGGTACTTACTGTATAGTGAAACATCTCATGGTGTAGTAGCTAGAACTGAATCTCCTCCTCCTCCTCTAACTACTACACTTGCAGACGAGGTACCTTCTGTATAAGCTGCACCATCCACAACCCTACATCATTTACTATCCCTATACCAACAAAGGTATCAGGGGTAAACAGTGATGATGAAGGATTGACCTGGAGCAGAGGGACTTGATGGAAAAACTTATATTACAATTGTAAATAATATGTAAGTGAAAATACATTGAACACTATATGTTTATAATTAAGTTATAAGTTCTAATATTCATAACAGTATAAAAATTTTCAATCTTATATTAAGTTCATTCCATCAGGTCCTATTATAGAAACATGACATTAAAATTCAAGGAGAAGATTCATATTGAGGGCTTTACCTAGAAGAATATCTCTCAAGCGACAAGTGAATTTTACTATCACAAGTTTGAGGTACAACAAAAATTATTATTTTTTAATTAACAATTTTGTACATTTATTAGATAAATAATATCATTACATCATAAGTATTAATTAAATTTTCTTGCTTTTGTTTTAGAAAAAAAATTTGGATTCTCAATTTGACACAATCGTCTATAGAGTTTGGAAAAGATGAGCACGTACACGTTATCGCGACTTCGTTGCTGCGATACGCAAAGCAGGTGTACTATCGCCTTACATTTATGAACAAATCTGGAGTCGTTGGCAATAGTATTGGACATCACCTGAGGCAATGTCCCTTTCGGAGCATAATTCAGCCAACATACATAAAGGACAGGAGGAGAGAGTCTTCCCGTACATACAAGAGGATCTATTACCCACCAAGAGTATGCAGAGAGACTTGTAAGTATCTACACTTTAAATTTATATTGTCATTTCTTTATTTTTCTGTATTTCTATTGAATTTTATGTGTGAATTTGGAATGAAAATATGTATTTCTTCTTAAGAATTATAATGTTATAAATATCTGGTTCCATATATGACTGTGTTTTTTAGTTTTGTTCTTTGTTTAATAAGAGGTAGATTTCATAAAATAGAGGGAACTCTGTCGAAATTTTGATAAATTCTAATTAACTTATAACATTTTATTCTTATGCAAGGAAAGACTATGGGTATGAGGCCTATACCTCGTCAGCTCTTTTTGCGCTCACATAAAGAAGTATGACGGTATGACATTCGTCAACAACCATTGTAGAGAACTCAATGTATGTGAAATGTATGGTTTAATATTAATGCTTAATAATTATCACTTACTAATATAAACATTGCCTTCTGATAGGACCAAATACAAGAAAACATTCAACGATAGTCTCAGCAGTCTGAAATGTTGATGAGACTCAAACCTATCTTCATGCAGTTGGTGTTAGGGACCGTCGGGAAAGGATATTTGGGTTAGACTCATTTGCGAATACATGTTATTCGCAATTCTCAACATCCAGTACAACTGCATCAAGTAGGCAGTCAGAATCCAATGAGAGAGTCACTCAGCTTGAGAGCACGGCACAGATGCTGACATCTCAGTTGCAACAGTCGATGGAGTACATAGCTCAGCTTCGTAATGAAATGAATGAGTTAAAGGGTAGGGGTAGCACTTCATCGCATAAATCAGAGCATCCGCCGTCTCCAAATTAATAATGTACTTTTAAACATTTTATTAGAGATACGAAAACTTATTATGTACAGTTTAATGTTTTATTATCAATTAAGATATTTTCAATTTTATATCATTAATCAAATTTATGTTTACAAAATTAAATTTATACTATTACATTAATAGTTGTTTGAATTACACAAAATAAAATTTATTGATGGTATTGCCAGTACATTTTTAAAAAAACTTCTTTAGATCATTTACCGATAGAAGAATAATTTTTTGTCGGTAATAACTGACAGAAGAACAATTTCCATCGGTAAATTCGAAATAATTTGCACATACATACTAACAAAAAATGGCAACCTTATGCGACGAAATCTCTGTTGGTAACTTTGTAACAATTTACCGACGAAAATTTCTAACCATTGGTAAATATACCGCCAATTTTTCATCAATAAATATACCAAAACGTAAAGATAATCCGTCGTTCAATTTACCGACAAAAATATGTTTCATCGGTAATGTTACCGACGATAGTAGCTATTTCGTCGGTAAATTTACTGATGATATATAATTTTCTGTCAAGATATATTAGCTACGGCTGTTTCTTCGATGCTTTTATCCGTCGGTAATGTCCGTCGCTAATATTGCATACCGACAGAATGTCTTCTTGTTCCGTCAGTAAATATCGTCCCAAAAACACATTTTTCTTGTAGTGGGAAAATTTCAAGACATTTGTCTCTTTTATTTATGGATCTAATCATGCTTTTCAAAGGAAACAGTTATAGGACAATTTAATCCAATTTCAAACTTCAATTGATGGGCTGTGGCTACTTTCGGGGGATTTCAATTCTACCCTATACAAAAGTGAAGCTAAAGGTAATTTTCAGATGAGCAATTATTCATCAGATTTCTTAGATTGTGTGGATCAACTAGGTATTTTTGACCTAAATTCTTAAGGGCACTTCTACACTTGGAGTAATAAGCAAAAGGGAAGATGGCCACTAAGGAAAAAATTGGATCGGACTTTAGTGAACCAAGAATGGCTCACACAATTCCCAAATAGTGTAACCTCCTTTTTGGATCCTCTATTCTCAGATCACTCACCGATACAGATTGACAATTTAGAACAAAAACAGATTAGGGCCGTTTAGGTTTAACAACCTATTGATTGACGATAATGGTTTCCCAGAGGCACTGCACAAAGGCTTGGGAGTTAGAACTGAAGGTACCTATCATTTTGTATGTATGCAGAAGTTGAAAACCATTAAAAGGGAGATGAAAGTATTAATGCAAAGGAGACCCTGCTCCGCTCATAAAGCAGTCATCTTAGCTAGAAAGGAACTGAAAATGGTCTAATAGCAACTGAAAGAGGACCCGACCACCACAAGTCTACTAAATGATGAGAAGACTCCTAATGTCTTATCTCACTAAAGCAAAGGATCACGATAGCTTAATGGAGCAAAGAGCCAAGGTGATTTGGCTTAAAGATGGAGAAAGGTGTACAAAATTCTTCTTTAATTTAGTATTAGCTAGAAGGAATGCAAATCGGATTTGCTCCCTAATGCTACCAGATGGGAGAGAAATACACATTCAGAGGATCTTCTTCAGGAAGTTGAGAGATATTTTAGGAGAATCTATGATTTCTCTCAAACTTTTAGTAACCCAATCTTTCTTGATTACTAACCCAATGTTTCTTGATTCCATCATCTAGGAAAAAAACTCTCTTAGGAATAAGCAGATTCCCTCATTAAACCTCTAAAGGATGTAGAAATAGAAGAGGTGGTTTTCGAGATGCATCCGAATAAGTCTCCTGGTCCTGATGGTTTTAATAGCTATTTCTATCAGAAGACTTGGCAAGCTACTGGATATATGGTTAAAGAAGCAGTAAAGGAGTTCTTCACTAATAGGATCCTACTGAAGGAGGTCAACAAAACCTATATATGTTTGATTCTTAAATTCCCTATTCCTCAACATTGGATGAATACAGGCCTATTGCATGTACAAATTTTCTCTACAAAATTATCTCCAAAATATTAGTGAATAGTCTAAAATAAGTATTGGACTATGTGATCTCTGATAACCAGAGTGCATTCCTACAAGGGAGAAGCATTGGGGATAACTATTCCATAGTTCAAGAATTGATGAAAGGCTATCAAAGGAAAAATAGCCCTCCCAACTGTATCCTAAAGGTTGACTTCAAGAAAAATTTTGACCAGGTGGAATGGGTATTTATCTTAAAGACCCTAAGACTTTTAGGTTTTCAAAGATTTTTGTCACTTGGGTCAAGGAATGTATTACCTCTCCAACTTACTCCCAAGGCTGTTCCTATCGTTTTATAAGCCCTGGGCGAAATAAAAAAAGGGCCCCAATAAATCGACAATATACAAATATGTAAATTTAAAGTTTACATGTTTATATGAAACATAAATGATTCAAGTTATAAGTCTACATACTCAACTAATATTAAATGATCATAACATCAGCTAATAAAATAGCAACAGTAACAACAAAATAGCAATAGAAGCAATCAAACAATAATATTAGACTGTAAAATACTAAGAGAATTATACTAACAAATACACAGAGGATCATGATTTATGAAAAATAATTTCTCCGTGCATTTCTGGATGCAAAATCATTAATAATATAAAAGTTATGTAGTCTTTGAATTGGGTAACTTAAATTATTTAATTTAGTCATATTATCACTAAACTTATGTGAACTCTACAAGAACACAAATCCATCAATTATTAAATTAATTGTGGCAAAGTATAATGAAAATTACAATTACAAAAATTAAATTATTTATTAATATTTAATTATTTTATAAATAATAAGTAATCTAAAAAAAGAAGAAACACAAATAAATGCAATATCATTTAATATTAATGTTATGATTTAAAATGCTAATATAATGTCCACGTTAATGACTAATTGCAAATTAATTATAACATATTCAAATATTTAACAAGTTAAAAATACATTAAAAATCAGAAACTTTACTTTGCCTTTAAATTACACTCGGAACTTAGCAGACAGAATCGTGAAAATTTTTTACTGCCAATTTTTAATTTGGAATATCTTATATGCATATTTTGATGAAAGTAAAAAAATTAGGGGGTAAAAATTCACCTAAATTCTTCAAAACTATTTATAACTATGGTAAATGATAACGTTATAAGTCATAAGTTAGTTAACGTTAACTTATGATAACGTTATTGGTTAAAGATGAAGAAGGAAGAGCGGAGAGCAATGAGAGATGAGAGATGATACGGAGAAAACTACACACAAGACACAGGAGAAGATTCGATGGCCATCTCTTCTATCTGACATATCTTCTTCTTCTTCGATAAATTAGTTAACGTTAACTTATAGTTGTAATAATGCAAGGAGCGTCCAAAAGGGGCCCTGTGCAGGGGCAGGCTACTCCATCCTAGTAAATGGCAATCCGACTGATTCTTTTAGAGGTACGAGGGGGCTACGACAGGGTGACCCGATCTCTCCTTATCTCTTCATCATTTGCACAGAGGTACTCAGATTATTAATCCAACAGAAAGTGGGAAACAATAAGTCTTTCAAGTTTTACTCTAAATGTAAGAGGGTAGGGCTGATTAATTTATGCTTTGCGGATGACCTACTCCTATTCACTAGGGCACATGGTAAGTCTATCAAGCTACTTATGTCTACATTGACTGAGTTTAGGGACCTATAAGGACTAGAGATTAACTTTTCCAAAAGTCAGTTTGTTCTAGCTATAGGGGCAAATATATTGGAGACTAGAATCTGACAATTAACGGGTATGGAGAGGAAAATAGCCCCTCTATCCTATCTAGGACTTTCTATAACTACAAAGTGAATACAATTTGTGGAATGTCAACCTTTGATGGACAAAATACAAAGCAAATTGGTTCCGTGGACAAATAGAGTGCTATCTTTTGGAGGGAGGTTACAACTTATAAAAGTAGTCCTGAACCCCCTTTATATCTATTGGTACTCAAATATTTCCCTGGCTAAAGGAGTCATCAAATCTATCAAGAAGCTTTTCAGAAAATTCTTATGGGGGAACTTGATCTCAGAAATTCATTTTGCTAAGGTGAAGTGGCACGAAGTTTGTAAAAGGAGAGAGGAAGGGAGTCTTGGTTTGATTTCTATTGCATCATTTAACAGAGCAGCCTTGATCAAGAATTTATGGAATATCCTTATAGAGAAAAAGTCTCTCTAGATTCGATGGGTACACGGCTATATACTCAAAGGAAATAGCCTTTGGTCTTAACCTATAAAACCCTCATTTTCTTGGCCCATAACTCAACTATTGAAGCTTAGACCTTTGCTTGAACCTCTAGTGTCATACAAGGTGGGGAACGAAGGTAAAGCTTATGTGTGGTATGACAATTGGACAAGGAAAGGAGCGTTAATTAGAAACCCCCAAGCATTACAGATCTGGAATGGGGTTCCTATCAGGGCTAAAGTCCAAGATATTATACAAAGAGGACAATGGAACATTCCTATTGCATTTCAGTTTCTACTACCTAGCTATCAACCAAGTGAATAAGGAGAGGATACTTTCTATTGTCTCAATTAGCCTCCTAACTCTTTCAACATTTCTAAATTTAGGAAGTGGCAAAACCACAATAACCAAAGACAAGATTGGTTCCCCATTGTCTGGCACAAGTCACTCATGCCTAGTTCTTCTATCCTATTGTGGCTAGTAGTACTGAATAGACTAAGTACCACAGACAGACTAAACTTCTTGGCCTCTAATTCTGATTGTATGCTTTGTGACCTAGAAATCGAAACAAGGGACCAACTCTTCTTTGAATGTCCCTTTTCACAGACTATTCGAGCGAGGATTAAGGCATTAAACTTCATGTCTACTGTAGGTACATCCTTCATAGAGGCCATGGATTGGCTTATAAGGAAGTCCCACTCTCCTAATTATACTGAGCATATATATATTATTTCTTTCGCCTCCTCCATTAAGGAGATTTGGCAAGAGAGAAATTATAGGAGATTTCAGAACAAATCATGCACAAATGAGGAAATTATCAACTCTCTGATTTTGGGAATCAGAAAGCAACTACTTTGTTCATCCAGGACTGAAGGTATAAGCCCTAATCTAGCTTTATCATGGAAACTCGATGTCTAATCTATTAAGCAGAGGATCAATTAAAAGGGATGGAAAATAGTACCTGATATCATAGTTCCCTCTGAGGCTTGCTGATCCCTCCTTCTAAATGATTGAAGGCCGACCCCATGGATGGTTGTAAGGAAGACAATGATCCCTCAACGAAGAAGCAGATTACAACCTCATCGGAGACAAGAAAAGGCAATATAGTCAATAAATCTTCCTAATATGGAAGTCGACTATGGGAAAAAGAAGATTAGGTAAGATCTTACCTCTAGGCTAAACCATTCAAAACCTAGAAAACTGGAAGTTCGTATGAAGGGAGAAAAGGAGACGAATCTGACCAAATGGAGAGACGTTTCTCTTTGGAGCTGTAAACAGAGACAAACATTCAGGAACTAACAAAAGAAACAACACAAGACAAATCTCTTACCATGTGTGAGTGGCAGACGATAGATCGCTCAGGAGGCAACAGAGTGAGACGAAAGAATAACCCTAATTCGGAAGCTTCTCAAAAAGTTGACCGACAAGATTTAACATTTTACACTAAAAAACTAAAATCTTTCAAGAGTTGGTTACCAGACGGCATCATGTTCTTTGCTTAGCTTGTAAATTGATTCGCTGTCGTTTTGAGCCTTACTAAGGATGTAGAATGTTATTCTTGGCTTGTACTAAAATGGGAGACTTCTCCTAATTATTTATTAATATATTCTTTTAACTTTTCAAAAAAAACTATGACAGACCTGAATGGTGGAAGACGATTCTGCTGCAGATAAAATAAAGAATGTGATTTAGACTGACTTAAACTGATTCCATTATGTTCGATATAAATCAAATTAAACTAAAGAAGAACCATAATTTGCCACATATAAGTCCTTATAAATTCTGCATATAACAACCCCGCACAACTGCAGCAGTTTACATGCAATTTCTGAAATCATGAAACCATATCTTGGTCTTTATGCACTAAAATAAATAAGCAAATTGACTGAAGATAACTTACTAAGTATAAAAGTAGAAGGCATTGAATCCACTAATAGAAATTTTGACAAATGTTAGAACCAAAAGCACAGTAAATGAAAAGAGTCGATAAGCGAACAACCAAATGGGGTGGATACGTGGAAGACGTGGCCTCCAAGCTTCATTAATGTATAGTCCGTCTGCATGATCTAAATTTATCCAGGCCTTCATATTTCCATATTAGAAATATTGCCTCAACCACTAGTTTCAACACCAACATTACACATAACGTGATCCGCCAGTTCAACCAGTAACTCAAGGTAGTAGTAGTATCAGGAGCGATGAAAATCTGCATCCTGCTAAAGAAATTGCACCGTTACTACTACTCGCCAATGGATTGTCAATCACCAGCTCCATGCGATGCTTGAAACTCAAAATGGTTAACAGGGAAATCAAACTGAGAACATGGATTTTTATGATAAACAAACTAAAGCTCTCCATTGCCGGGAGGCTTGTTTTAACCCATATAAAGATTTATTAAGCTTACAGACTAAATGCTCACCATCGCTAGAGGAGAATCCTTCAGGATGTTTCATGTAAACCTTTTCCTCTAGTTCACCATTGAGGAACGCCGTTTTCACATCCATTTGATGTAACTCAAGATCAAAATGAGCTACTAATG
>JANZXR010043689.1:0-13450 GCA_027575705.1 Erythroxylum echinodendron | reverse complement strand
CTCAAATCAAAAATTCCTAAATTCATGTATCTAAATTTCCAGTGCCATTGGACAGTCATTTCCACTACCGGTAAACCATTATTCTGCCTCCTGGCATTTTTTCTTAGTTCAAAAATGACCCCAAAAATTTCTAAAATTCACTAAAAATCAGAAAACGAAAATGACCCTCTCCAACACAAATTTTATACACACAAATCATATTTTTCGTAATTCACATTTCTTCACAAAAATACCGGGAGATGTCATGAATGCATGTACAGTCATTTACATGTGCAAAATTCACTATTCATTTACATGTGTATGCATGAACATATCAAAACCATTTTAAGCACTTAGAACCTATTCCAAATGACTATTTTACCCTTCCCATTGGTGAGGGGATGTTACACATTACATAAACAATATACATGCATATTTAAAAGAATACCTCATAATATATTATTCATAATTCAGAATGTCAGTACAAAAGTCACATATAACTATTGGCCTAGGGCACACTACTAACACTTATACTCTTCTCTAGTGGTGATTATGAATCTATTCATATACTATTAGAGGCCTTGAGGGAATTGCAAGAAGCAGCAGGGCTGTGGGTCAACCCTACAAAATCCATTGTGTATCCAACTAGAGTATTCAGAAGGTATAGAGAAGACATTTTGCAAATGGTTAAGTATCCAACAGGTGAATTTCCAGTTCGATATTTGGGAGTACCTTTGGCACCTTTAAAGGTATCGGTGGCCCAAGTCTCAGTTTTGCTTGAATTTGTTGAAGCCTTCATTAATGAATGGAATGGAAAGACTCTTTCTTATGTGGGTAGAATTGAATTGGTAAATTCTGTCATTCAAGGAGTACTCTCGTTTTTCGCTCCAGGCTTTCCCCATCCCAGCAACCATCCTTGAGAGGATAACCTCCATTTGTAGATTATTTGTATGAGGTGGCAAACATTTTATAGTGGCAAGGGATGCTATGTGTGTCCCCAAAGAAGAGGGTGGTTTAGGGTTGAAAAACTATAAACTGTGAAATTTGGCTTTTTTGTCTAAAGTGTTGTGGAATATTCATGCCAAAGCAGACTCGCTGTGGGTTAGATAGATCCATGAAATCTACTTGAAGGGATTCTCAGTGTGGGATTGGGAACCTCATTCACGAGACTCTCCCTTAATGAAGAAGCCAGCCCAAATCTGAAACACCCTAGTAGAGAAACTAGGAAGCCATAGGGAGGTAGAACAAGAGTTACAGAAATTTTGCATTAATAGAGATCTTTTTGCATAGAAAATTTATGAGCTTCTACGGGTTAAATATGCTAGAAGACTATGGATGTCTTTCATTTGGAAACAATATATACCTCCAAAATTCTCCTTCATAGCATGGCTTAGTTTTCGAAATAGACTCCTAACAACGGACAACTTTTCCTTTTTAGAGATTGATCGTACCTGCAGTTTGTGTAATGTTAAACTGGAATTTGTTGATCATCTTTTCTTTAAGTGTACTTTTATAGGTGAAATCTGGAGAGCAATTCAAGGCTAGCTGGGTTTGACCCGTTCCATGTCTACGTTACCTAGTGCCCTCAAGTGGATTTGGAAGGACTACATTGGAGCACGTTTAAGAAGCAAAGCATCACGATTGGGACTTATTTGTACTATATATATGATTTGGAAGACTAAGAATGCTACCCAGCTAGATTCTGCTTCTTTCATGAGCTTTGATGTAGTTTTTAACATTAAAAATGTTATGTATAAGATCTTGTATAGAATGTATCCCACTGCATTGATTACCTTTTGATTTTTTATGCTCAATACTGTATATGTATCTTTGTGGATTGGGTTACAAATATTGTTTGGGGTATGCCTCATAGACCATGTATATTTTTGTCTTTTTGATTCAATATATTTACATTTTATCAAAAAAAAAGAAGCGAGGAGGCGGTAGTGAACAAAAACCCTAGAATTTTTAATATTTTTAAAGTTTTAGTTTCAATTAAATTAATTTAATAGAGATTAAATCAGATTATATTCCTAATAAAATTGTAAAGCATTTTTTAATTTTTAAAAATTGTTTTTAAAGGGTAATTTTTATTAGAAATATTTTAAAATTTTAGATTAATTTTTTTAAAAATTAAATTAGTAATCAAATCAATAAAAGGTTTTGAATAGTTTCTTTCATAGTTAGAATGTGCTTAAAATTATAAATATAATAACATTATATTATTTTTATGAGACCAAAATTTTGAAATTTTAAATTCATCAATTAAATATTAATTACATGTTAAGAACATAACAGTTGTCTTCTATTATTTAAGAATAAAGTCAGAGTTTTATTGCCCATAATTATATGCATTTAGAAGTAGGTTAATATATATATATACGATATATTTTGGCAACGGATCTAAGAGTATGAGGGTGGAGATTAAAGACGATATAATGATTCAGATCAGTTGAGAGGGCATCTAAAGAAGGAAGGTAAGAATGATACTTGGCATCAAGGTTAAGGACTTGATGGACTAAGGGGTTGACCCATATTTGGATGAATGGACCACAACTAACGGACTTATTGTGGGAAGCATTGATCAGGCTAGTGCGCTATGTAGGCTTCCGCAAGATTACACTGCATCATCAAGGAATAGAGATAGTGGGGAGATCTTGGATGATGTGGCGACAACTAAGAGTTAGAGTTGCAGTAGGACTCAACATCTGAAGATAGTGGAGATCTTCAAGGATAAGAATGCTAGTTTCCTATTTGAATGTAAACTCTATCTTTCTATTATCTGGTAGATTCTATCTTATTAGTTAGAGTCCTATTTGGATGGGGGTGTTATCCAATTGGTCCACTTGATGTAATCTGATAGAGATAGATGTGATCTTAGCACGATCTTAGGCAGTTTAGTTTAAGTGGGATTCTGAATATAACTTGACTTCCAAGTTAGAATTCCTATATATAGCTCGTTCGAGCTTTGCTCTCAATGAAGTCAGAGAGAGCATTCCTTGTATTCTTTTGAGGAAAAGTAATATAAAGGTTGGTTTTACCGTATCTCTCTTATTTTCTGGTTGCCTTTATTTTCTTATTGCTTTCGTAACATTATTTCTTTGAGTGTGCGAGTTAAACACTTTGAGGGTCGTTGAAGGCTGAAGTCTTGCTTAAGTAGACTTAGGTGAGGCTGTCGTGTAAAGGATGTTGGCGATCAACTTCGGTTAAAGTTCGAGTCCCAAGGTGACCTTTGTATCAACTGGTATTAGAGCCAGGTTTCAAAATAGCAGTAGGCAACTTGACAGAACAAGTGACTAAGGTAGAGGCATTCATTGGGCTGATTCCTTATGGGGAGAAAGAGATCACATCTCACAATACTCGTTTTGAGATGTTGAAGGTGCGAATCCAATAGTTGCAACAATAGATGGCGGATTTGTTAAAGGCACAAGAGGAGGCCCAGTTAGAGATCACTTTGCTGAGGCATGTTATTGCAATGCTAGATGTTGATCGAGTTGAAAGCTCCACACCACAACTTTCATCGTGAAGGTATATGAACCTAGGGTGTTTGAAGGCGTGCGGGACACTAAGGTGTTGGAGAATTTCTTATGGGATATGGAGGAGAACTTTGTGGCTTCTAGGGTGCCTGATACTGAGAAGGTCAATGTGACGGCCATATACTTGGATGGAGATGCCAAGCTCTGGCGGAGGACAAGGACCTTTGCGAAGATCAGTGCAGGTAGAACTCACGTGGAAACATGGGCACTATAGAAGAAGGATCTCAAAGATCAGTTCATTCCCATGAATACTTCTTGGCTCTCGAAAGATGCCTTAAAGAAGCTCAATCAAAATGGATCGGTAAGAGATTATGTCAAATCATTTAGTTCTCTAAAGCTAGATATTGAGAATATGTCAGATGAGGACAAGCTCTTCAATTTTCTGTTCGAGTTACAACCGTGAACTCAAATGAAGTAATGGAGGCAAAACTTGAAGGATGTGGTTAGCACAATCGCAACCGATGATATCTTGGTGGATTTTTGAATGGCAAAAGAATCTAAGGAGAGCTCCTCAAATTCTTCCAAAGGCAAAGGTAACGCCCAACAGAAGATGACCAAGGGGAAGAAGAAGAAAGACTACAAGAAGGGAGATTTCAAGGCCAAGGTGGTGATTGTAAGAACAGGCAGACATCTTCAAAGAAGGTCAAAGTTGCTTATTACTTATATAGTGGTCCACACTTTGCTAAAGAGTGCTTGAGAAAGGAGAAGTTAAATGTCCTAATTACCAAAAAAGACGGGGAATCTTTAGAAGATGCGGCATTAAATTCGATCTCCTTGTTTAATGTGATTAGTAGTGAGTCAATTCCCTTTAATAGACTAATATACGTTGGTGTACAGGTTGGGAAGAAAGATGTGACCGTAATATTGGATATAGGAGTGACCCACAATTTCCTAGTGGAAAAGATGGTTCAGAAGTTAGGCATAAGGGTGTCTAAGGCCCCAATGAAGATTAAAACCCCTGCAGGAAAGGCACAAGCAGTTGCAGGAATTACTTACAACATTTTAGTCATAATTGGAAGTTGGCATGCTAAGATGAACTTCATTATCATACCATTGGAGTATTTCGAGATGATATTAGGGGTTGATTTCCTCAAAGCAGCAAAGGCGGTGCTGTATTTGAGTTTGGGAGGTATGATGTTAATGAACGATCAAAATTCCTTCTACGTGAATTATTGTAGGTTTGATGGTGGAACGACGAATGCTACTGCAGTAGGACATGTTTCAGCCATGAGCATCTAGAAAGGGTTGAAAAAGGCATAAAGACCTATCTCGTTGCCATGTGGGAAATTAGCAAAGACCACGTGGGAGAAGTTCCTAATGCAGTTGCAAGTTTATTGAGGGAGTTTCGGGAGGTGATGTCAAAGCTTTGCCAAAACTCTTCCCCCTATTCGGGAGGTAGATCATAGGATCGAGTTGGTTCCTAGAGTGATCTCACCTACACGTGCCCCATATTAGATGTTCTCGATGGAATTGGTAGAACTTCGGAAACAACTTAGTGAGTTTTTGGAAGCAGAGTTCATCCAATCATCTAAAGCTCCATACGGCGCCCCAATATTATTTCAAAAGAAGTAAGACGGTACACTTCGGATGTGTGTGGACTATCAAGCGTTGAACAAGGTAATAATAAAAAATAAGCATCCGGTACCTTTGGTTCAAGATTTGATGGACAGGTTGTCAAGGGTTAAGGTGTTCACTAAGTTGGATCTTCGGAGTGGGTATTAGCAAGTACAGATAGCTGAGGGTGATGAGCAAAAGACAACGTGTGTAACTCGGTATGGATACTATGAATTTTTATTTATGCCGTTTGGATTAACTAATGCCCCTGCTATATTTTGCATCCTTATGAATGATGTGTTGTACGACTTTTTGGATGAGTTTGTGGTAGTCTACTTAGACAACATCGTGCTGTATAGCACTAACATGGCAAAACATATGGAACATTTGAGACAAGTGTTCGAAAGACTAAGGCAACACAAGCTCTACGTGAAGATGGAGAAGTGCGAGTTTACCCAGTTAGAGATCAAATTTTTGGGTCACATGGTCAGGTCAGGATGGATCTGAGGAAGGTGAAAGTGATAGTTGAGTGGCAGGCTCCGACGACAGTACGAGAATTGCGAAGTTTTCTCAGCCTAGTAAACTATTATAGGTAGTTCATTGTGGGATGCTCTAAGAAAGCGGCGCCATTGACGAACTTGCAGAAGAAGAAGCAAGAGGGTTATTAGTCAAGTGCATGTGAGGAGGCATTCAAAAGACTTAAAGTCATTATCTCAACCGAACCTGTATTGAAGTTGCCCGTGTTTGATCTTCCATTTGAGGTACATATTGATGCTTCAGACAAAGTCATTGGTAGAGTCCTTGTACAAGAGGGTCATTCGGTAGCATTTGAGAGCCGAATGCTTAATGGTGCAGAGCAATGTTACTCAACGCACGAGAAAGAGATGCTTATGGTAGTGCATTGCCTTGAGACGTAGCGAGTATATTTGCTAGGAATAAGGTTCGTTATCCGAAAATATAATGCTGCTAGCACATTTTTCAGGACACAAAAGAAGTTGTCCGCAAAACAAGCCTGATGGCAGGAGTTTCTTGTTGAGTATGACTTCATGTGGGAGCATAAATCGGGACAGCACAACAACGTGATAGATGCCTTGAGTAGGAAGGAGGTATTTGCGACCCCTTATTTGATCACGAGGGTGGAGTCACTCCACCTGTTGGAGAAACTTAAGGTGGTAGCTCCACTAGACACCATGTACTGTAAGTTGATTTCTCAAGTCAAAAAAGGTGTTGTACATAGGTTTTGGCTCGACGATGATGGGCTTTTGATGACTAAGAATATTCAAGTATATGTTCCAAGCTTTGGTGGATTGCGGAAACAGTTGTTGAAGGAGACGTATGACTCATAGTGGGATGGTCACCCAACAGTACAACGGATGATAACGCTCCTATCTCGTTCCTATTTTTGGTCGAAGATGGAGAATGACATGGGATGTTACGTCAAGACGTGCCTCATTTGTCAATTCGATAAGCTAGAGAGAAAGAAGGAAGCCAGTTTGCTATAGCCCTTATCCATGCCCAAGAGACCGTAGATGTCTATTTCAATGGATTTCATTAGTGGGTTTCCAAAGGAGGCATCAATCATGGTGGTAGTTGACAGATTCTCAAAGTATACGATCTTCGTGCTAACTCCTATGACTTATCCTTTGGATGTTGTGGCCGAATTGTTTTACAAGAAAGTGGTCAAGTATTTCGAAGTTCCAGTGCATATTGTGAGTGACCGAGATGCCAGATTTACAGGCTGATTTTGGATGTCCCTTTTAATATGATGGGTTGTGATTTGAAGTTTTCAACGACAAATCACCCATAAATAGATGGACAAACAGAAAGAATCAACGATTTGTTGGAGGAGTACCTACAACATTACGTAAGTGCAAGTCAATATAATTGGTTGAGTTTACTTGATACCGGACATTTTTGCTATAACTTGCATAGATGTTCAGCTACAGAGAAAAGTCCCTTTAAGATTGTGACGAGACAATAGCCTCTTGATAGGTTGTCGTTAGCCTATAAATTTAATCCCCTACTTAAATTGATATGTAGTATAAATGAGTAAGGGTATCGTCCCACATAGATCAAAACACAAGGAAGAAATCAAACTTTCAATCAAAGGTAAGCGTGTATATGCTAGGGAAAATAAAAATTAAATGCAAATTATATCTAAGATGAACAAATGCAATGTTTTATTCCTAAGATGCTAGATGATCAACAAGAGAAGAAAGAAGAATTGCTAATTAAAAACAGAAAATTTTCAAGAAAAGTTTGATAAAAATTCAGATTAATTAAAGATCAATTGCAAAGGTGTTTACGAATTCCCTAAATTGATTTTAATCATTAAAACCAAAGATTTTTTTCAGTTAATTTATGATCAAAATTTGGGTTCACCATATAATAGTCTTTGCATCCAAAACTAACATGTAATGCAAAACCTTTTCATGCAAGCATCATTTCAAAACTAAAATGAACAACACAAACATACAAGCATTAAGATTAGATTGCTTTGATCGAACCTAAAATTATTCAAAGATGACTAACATATATTAAATAATTCTATGCTCAAGAACTAACGCATTAAAATTCTGCATATACCTTCAAACTTTAATAGATTAACGCCACTTATTAAATCACAGTGATGACTAACACCTAATTCAATTAATTGGCAAACAAATCATACAAGATAAATTGAATTCTAGACTTCAAAAATATCCAACATAATTCAACTTTCATGCAGTCCATGAGCACAAATATTCAACCATAAAATAGCAAGATTCAAGCATAAATTCTCATAAAATCAACCCATAAGAATTAGCTACTAACCTCCGCAATTGAAAAGAAATCTTATTTCATGATTAAAATTAAAACAAAGTCAAGAATCTTCTTTAAACCATGGTGCAAGTCTCGGCTATATATAAGAAAAAGAAGCAGAAAATAAAGGACTTAGGGTTTTTTTACCTAAAAACGAAAAAAAGGAAAGAATAGGCTGACGGCTCTATGAAAAACAAAAGAGAGAGCTATTCTATTCTAAGGGACCCTATTTATATCAGCTAGATGAGGTCTGGTCTCTAAAAGCAGACTTGGAATAGGACACGTAATCTTCAAGTTGGTTGTGGAAGCTTCTTTGCTTACGTTACTGCACTTCATACAGATTTTTGGACCAAATTCGACTAACCATAAATAATAAAATATCGAACTTGTACGGTACAAACTTGGTCACCAGAAAGATCATTGAGTTAGATTCAATTTTAGACTTGGCTCTCAGAAATCCAACGGTTGGATCTCAGATATGAATTTTTTGAATCACAAGACGTCAGACTGAACGTCTCCAACTTTAAGGCAGTCTTCAAATATTTACTGATCTCAAATGACAGCTCCAAAAATTTTGAGACTTGGTGGAAACATTCTTCAATGATTCAAGATTATGCCTTCCAAATCTAACAATTTTCTAATGCACAAATTCCGAGATAAAAATTCTCAAACGTCCAAAGGTCAAATCTGCCAGAAATTGAAAAACAGTGTTAATTTCAACCTATTAAGGACTTTTTGTATTTTATGTTTCTAAAGCTCTAATAATTATAAAACATGATAAATAGACCATAGATATCATAAAATACATGCAAGATACTAAATATAAGGTACTAAAAATATATACAAATATGATTGCATCACCTCTCACACCATTAGAGACTGCTCACAAAGGACAGGTGGCAAGTGTCTTGCGGCGCATAAGTTTGTGATAGAGAAGCAATAATTGTTGGATGAGGCGAGGGACAGTCTTCGAAAAGTTTCTCGATGAATGAAGAAGCAAGCGGATCTTCGGAGGAGACCGTTCGAATTTGACGTAGGAGATAAAGTTTTGTTGAAATTAACCCCAAATATTTGGAAGAAGATCACAAGTAAGCAAGTTCATAGAGGTTTGGTGTCGAAATACGATGGACCGTTTAAAGTGCTATACAAAGTGGCGAATGTGGCATACAGATTGAAATTGCCTGAACAGTTAAAGGTACACCCTACTTTTCATGTTAGTTTTCTCAAGCCTTACTGTGAAGATGCATCATATCTTAATAGGAGTCAGGTGAAGCGAGCTCTACCAGTTGTGAGGAAACAGTTTGAAGATCAAGTGGAGAAGATCCTAAATCATCGAATCATGGGTCAACAATAAAAGAACCGATGGATCGAGTTCTTGTTTCAGTGGAAAGGTAGACCTGTCGTGGAAGCTACGTGGGAGAAAGATACAACTTTGTGGCAATTTGAAGACCAGGTGAACGCATACCTTCAGACCAATTCAACAAGGGTGTCGAATCCATCTGGTAGGGATGATTTTTTAAACCCTTAAATTCGAAGCACTTCTCAACAACCTTCACAGCGCACCTTAGGAGGGAGGTTAGTTGGATTTACATGCATGAGGTAGGCACAAGAAAATATTAAGGATCTGTTTGGTTGGAGGGTTTGAAATGGAACAGAACATAACGTAACACACTTTCATCATTTAGGTGAGGGTTTCATAATGGAATAGAATGGAATGGGATAGAAGCGAAGGGTTTCATGTTACGTTCCATTCTATCATAAACAGTGAAAATATGAAACCTCCGATTTGGGAAGTTTAGGATGGAACGTAAACTAATAAATACATACTACCTAATATACCCTCAATAATTTTTCTTAATACCAATTATTTCTTGCAACCCTAACCCTTTGTATATAATTAATAATATATTTAATTATTTCTCCTTACCCTAATAATAATAATATTTTATATTATTAATAAAAACTGTATATAATTAATAATAACATAATAAAATTTTAATAAAACTTTTATTAATGAAAATAGAAAATATATAAAAATTATTTTTAATTATTGGTATATATTTCTATATAAATAAAAATATAAATAAATAATTTAAAATATAAATCACATATAATAGAATAAAATTTATTAAATAATTAATAATAATATATTTAATTAATTAATAATAAATTGTATATAATTAATATAAAAATAATAAAAACTTTTATTAAAATTTTATTATTTTAAAATAGAAAATATATAAAAAATTATTTGTCGCGGTTGTGCGTGACTTTTTAATTGAACATGATTTCTATTTTAAAATTATATCGTTAAACCTTTTGTTATAACCATTTTAATATCAGGAGTATAATAATCATTTATTATACATTACATTTCATTCCATCTATCTTCCAAATAATATTTCACTACGTTATATTATAAACCCTTCCATCCCTTCCAAACAACGTTTCACTATATTACATTCCATTCCATTATAAATCGTTCCTTTCCGTTCCATTCTGTTCTCTTCCGTTCCATTAATTATTATCCAACCAAACAGGCCCTAAGACAAACCTGGCAGAGTTGGATCAGATTCGGTGCGAATTTTGGTAGAGTCTCGGACTTTAGGGAGATTGACTCAACCCAAGCTAAGGAATTGAAGGATTAAGGACTTGGCTCATGCTCGGATGAATGGACTACGACTAACAGACTTGTTGTGGGAAGCATTAGATCAGGCCAATATGCTATGTAGGCTTCGATAAGATCACAATGCATCATTAGTAGTTAGAGATCGTGGGGAGATATTAGATGATGTGGTGACAACTAAGAGTTGGAGTTGTAGTGGGATTTAATATCTGAAGATAGTGGAGATCTTCGAGGATAAGTGTGCTAATTTCCTATTTGAATATAAACTCTATCTTTCTGTTATCTTATAGATTATATCTTATCAGTTAGAGTCCTATTTGGATGGAGGTGTCATCCAATTGGTCTACGAGATGTAATTTGATAAAGATAGACGTGATCTTAGCACGATTTTAGGTAGTTCAATTTAAGTGAGATTTTGAATGTAACTTGGCTTCCAAGTTAGAATGCCTATATATGGTTTATTCGAGCTTTGCGCTCAATGAAGTCAGAGAGGGCATTTCTTGTATTATTTTGAAGGAAAGTAAAATAAAGGTTAGTTTTATCGCATCTCTCTTGTTTTGTGGTTGCCTTTATTTTCTTATTGCTTTCGTAGCATTATTTCTTCGAGTGTACAAGTTAAACACTTGGAGAGTCATTAAAGGCTGAAGTTTTACTTAAGTGGACCTAAGTGAGGCTACCGTATAAAGGGTGTTGGCGATCAACTTCAGTTAAAATTTAAGTCCCAAGGTGACCTTTATACCAGAATCTGTGGTACATATAAGAGAATCTACTTTCAATTAAGAACATTTAAGAAATAAATATAGCCACATTTTTCAATAAAATAACTGGTTATATTAGAAGACTTGAATAAAATTCTTTATAAAAATAGAGTAGACAAAGACAAAGACTAAAATTCCTAATGTGAGGATATGGACGTTTGGGTACATGTTAGATTATGAAGTTTTTTTCCAAGTTCCTCCTTACTTAACCCATATATCTACTCTTAAAACCAGTGTCCTCATGAAGAAGAGTGAAACTACTAGCCATACTTTGCCAAGAGTTTTCTAGCAACCTCGCCATCGTCTTCGGTTAAAGTTCATTTTAACCCCCATTCACGCTATCGGCTCTCTCTATTTGACTGAAAAATTATAGTGTTCATTAACTGAGAAGTTCATCCGCCCACCTTTTAAATATATCACAAAGTAATGTCTAATCAAACACCAGACTGATCAAGCAGGGGATTCTATTCTATCCTTAAATTTATCCATCCATAAAACCCTTGCACGACTTTTGTTGCAATATTGAGAACCACATGCCTCAGACGTCGTCGCACACATTCTCTTGTAACAGTAACTGAAGTTATGCTTTATGGGAAAGTTCACTTAAAAATTTATAAGAAAAGCAATATTTTAAAAATCCACATCAAACTAATCAAAACAAATGTTTCAGGTTTAAGATATAAAATCGATATATAATATATATAAAGTAAAAATTATAAAAATAAATAAAAATATAATATAAAATAAAATACTTTGTTCAACTAAAAATACACTAATAATCTATATTAATATATAATAAATTAATAATAAATTAATTGAATTTATAATAATTCAGACTAAGATTGAATCTAACATAAATTTTTAAATAATAATAAAATAAAAATAATATTATATATTATCATTTATTTAAAAACTCATAAAAATCGAAGTTTATTTATAAAAAATTAATAGAAAAGACTTAATTTTATTCTAATTTCTTTTTGAATGTCCTTTAAACATATTTCTTTATAGTTTATATATTATTTTTAACGCATTTGTAAATTATCTTAGGTAAAATTAATTATATATAATAATTAATAATTCAATTTATTAAAAAATTTATGATAAAATAATAATTAATTTAATAATGATAATTAAAAAAATTTTCAATTAAAATATAAGGAGATAAATAAAAAATTTAAAATTTGACAAATATAATTTATTAGTGAGATTAAATAAATTTAGTATTTTTAAGAATAAAAATAGTATTATTTTTAATAATAATAATTTAAAACAAAATTTTAAATTAAAATGCAAGGATATAAGTTAAGAATATAAATTTTAAAAATATAATTTGTTAATTAAAATATGTGAGAATTGAAAAGAAAAAGGAGTTGATTGAAAATTGATTCCTGCGAGGCGCATTAAAACTTAAAGACTAAATAGAGGAGAGAAATTTATGATGCCCCACATGTTAAAATATGGTGGGTCCCACGTGATACCCCAAAGTCATCAAATAAGAGAAGGTAAGACATCTAAGGTGGGTCCCACATGAAAAAAGAGTTAATTGGTTTGTTGCCTATCGGTTTGTTAAAGAAAGTCATTCGGTTGTGTTTATTACTTAGCCGGCCAGTTTTTACTCGTAAAGATTATAAATGTAAATTAGATTGAAAATTAAATTGATTCGTATTTTTTTGGTCGGATTGGCTGTTCAGTTCAGTTTTTAAAATATTAAAAAAAATTTAAATAGGTATAATTTCAAAAGAAGAAAAAAAAGAAAAACAATTCTAAAGATAAATAGGAGCTATTTGTTTCCTTTTTTCCCTTTTTTTTGTTGTTGTTTTTGTAAAAAGAAAAACAAGTAAAATGTGTTTGTCTAACTTTGTTGCAATATTTTGCTTTTGAAAATAAAAAACCAAAAATGTTTTACAGAAATAAGAAAATAACGTTTTTCTAAATTTTGACAGCATGTTTTCTTGGACAGAAAAACAACGTATCCTTGTTATCTTATCTTTATTCTTTAGCAAACCCATCTTGAATAATACTACTTATCTTTTTTCCATCTAAGCAATCTGGTACGTCTTATCTTCAACTCGAGTTTTGAGTAACAAAGTGGTTTCAGAGCCAATAATGTTAGTAGTGGAAGACTGTCCCGGGCAGTACCACCAGGCCTTGCCAGCTGAAGTGGGATGATTTTCTGAGGGCATTCAGAGATA
>JANZXR010043678.1:0-13453 GCA_027575705.1 Erythroxylum echinodendron | reverse complement strand
CAACATATAACTTACTTGATTTCTCTTCAAATCCTTCAAAAGAACACCAACCCTAGCTTCTCATACAACCCACGTACTCCATCATGGAGGTTGGGAGTTTGGGCCTTTGGTTAGAAATGAAGAAGAAAACAAGATGAGGGTAGTAAATGAAAGATAAGAGGCTAAGTTCAAAGTTGGTGAAGGTCGAGAACAAGATTCATAAGAAGGGAGAAGAGAAAGTCACGTATAAGAAGAAATCAAGAATTAATACCCTTAAATTGGAAAGCATCGTGAGAAACAAGTCAAGGAAGGGTCTTTACAATTAAAATAATAGTGATTTGCCATATGTCATCTCCTTATAGGTTCACTTAGGTTTTTCTCATTCAATTTGTCTATTCAACTCTAATTTCTACTCCAATTGTCTCCAAGTTTCAAAGACATATGTCATTAAATTCCAAAGTTATAAATAAAAATTTTCACTGCCATTTGACTCTTAATTTTACTATTATTTGTCAATTGTCTTGCCACTTGGCATTTTTCTTAGTCCAAATTTTATCCGAATTTTCAGAGAATTTTCTAAAATTATCCAAAAATTATAAATTACTAAATACACTTTTCAAATCAATTATTTAACATATAAAAACCACAATTCTCCACAAAATAAGATTCACAATTCAATTATAAATCAATTATACCTAGAATGTCTATGAATGCATGTACACTTATTTTCATGTGCAAAAATTCAATATTCATGAATATGAGCATATCATATAATGCATGAGCATGAAATGCATTTTTTTTAGTTTCTTACTAATCTCTTATAATTACTATTCTAGCCTCAACATGGGTAAAGGGATGTTACACCTATAACCATAATGATCATAATCATGATTCTCGACCTAGGATTAGAATTAGGAATCTAAGAACAAGATCTATAAATATACGAGAATTATTAAAATATGTTGACAAAGAACCTTTGTTCCACCCAAATTCAATCTCCAAACATCCTCAGCTAGTTTTATTCCTTCTATTCCTGTTGTTCCTACTCCAAATCTCATTGCTTGTATGATGGAAAACCATATAAGGAAGACTTTCCTCCGCTAGAGAGACACAATGATGATCATAATAGGTTTATCTCTAACTCTTATGTTTGTGCTACATAAATTACTTCTCACGGAACTATGATCTCAATTCTTATTGATGAAACTCTCAACTAGAAGTTTGATAATGCTTTGGTACCAAAAAAAACAAAGTCCTTTAATGGATTGATTCCAAACTTGATGGGTTGTGTAAGGCCCCAAAAGATACCCTAGTTGAAACGATACATGTTCATGAAAGTACATGTGGGATAGGAGTTAAAATTGAGGTATTTAAATGTATATTTGGACTAAGAAAATTATCGAGTGACAAGTTAAGTTGGTATATAGAAATTAGAATGACCAAGCCTATGAATTAGTGACATTTGGCTTAGCTAATGGATTGACATTTAACATCATTGATTGTGTGACAAGTGGACCAATCATGGAGTGACATGTGGACTAATTAGTTAATGAAACATGGCAGCATTAATTAAGCAACAAATGTCTTATTAGAAGCTTAAGAGTTATTGACATTTAGCATAGTTAAATGAGTGACAAATGGACTAGTAATTAATGGACAAATGTACCAATTATTATGTGACAAGTGGACCAACCTTGGAATGACATGTAGACTGATTTAAAGGTGACTAATGGCAGCATCTTAAGGTGGAAAAAGGAAGCATAATCAAGTGTTACATGGAATGACATTTTAATTGACACATGCTTAAGTATCTTGGAGACACCTAGCAATCAAAGGTGGCAAATTTTCTGCTGGAATGTTCTTTACTTCTTTCACTTTGGTCGTCTCCACCAAAACTCTCATTCCCTCCCAACTTCTAGAATTTTGCTACAGTTTGGATCATTTTCACTTGGAATATTAGTAAGATACTACATCAAGAAAGTTGCCTTAAATTATCTTCTATGCTGCTATCTTTCTGGTGCTAAGAGCATCCTACTTTTACCTTAATCTTAGATGCGTGCTGATTGCTTGAAAAGGCTGATTTAGTTAGTTCTTTGAAGTTTTTTTTTTTAAGTTTAAAGCGGTAAGGGAGTACTAAACTTGGCATCATGATAGAACATGTTTTTTTTTTATGTTTGGAGTGGATATAATGTGTATCGAATTAATGAAGAATTGTGGTTAGGAACTTGATAGGTGTTGGGTACTCATTAGAAGGTGTGGTTCAACTGAATAGCCATCGGTTTTTAGCCATATCATGACTTGTTGACTTCAAAATGGGATTATTTTAAATTAGGATTAAACTAGATACATTTATCTACAACTTTCATTATGAATTAGAATTTGAACTCTTTCACTAAGGGTTTTGAAATTTAGCTTGAAATTGAGTTCTGGCTTTGGCTACAAAACTGTCCCTGATGAAAATTTGTTCTGTTTTTCAACGATTAAACTGTATTGATATATGCCAAATTTGACAAAGCTTTAGCTTATCCTATTATATTTCTAATGGTATACAGTTTGTAACGTTTGGATACCATAATTGAGAGATACGAGTTTTACAACTTTGAGTGCACATCAGGAGTGCATGATTATGCACAAACATAATCATGCATGAACCCTTCAATCATGGGAGTGCACGATCACAAACACCATCATGCACTAACCTTTCAAGCATGGCACATGATCACAAACACCATCATGCACTAACCTTTCAAGCATGGCACACGATCATGCACTAATCATGCACACACGATCATGCACTAATCATTCAATCAAGGGAGTGCATGATCGCGCATAAGCATGATCATGCACTAGCCCTTCACACTATTGTGCATAGTCTGTAGTATTTTTTGTATAACTCATGGAATAATCAACCAAATTGAATGATTTTTGTTTCTTTTGAAACTTAAGACATAGAGGAACATTTATTTAGAAGAACTTATTGTCTACAAATTTCAGTTTCTATGTTAAAATGACCATATACATTTGACCTGAAATTGTTCTACGAAAATCTGGAAAACAATGCTAAACTTGATTATGTAATTGTTGACATATATAAGGTTAGGACTTTTAACAATGGTTGAATTAAACTTAATTGAGATGATATTGTAAAATATGTATGGTTTACAATGTTGAATTTCTTGGTGTGATCATAAATGAATGAGTTCCAAAGACTTATGTAATATGAATTGGATATAGATGTTTGTGAATTGGGAATTTTTGCGATAATATTGTGACAACTCTGGACCATCAGCTGTCCGAGGAGTTTGATAGTTAGGATTGTGTTGAAAGGAATTTCTATTTATGTGAATATAAATAATTTTTGATGACTTAATACCTCTATTGATGTATTATTATATAGACTTGTAATTATATGACAAGTTAGTTTGTTTGAAAATCACTGAATATGTCAAGTTGAACAAAATGGAATAAAGTAGTATGTGTTGTAATATTTTCCTCATATGAGAATTCTGAAATGAACCTGTTTTGTTTTAAAACTGTTAAGTCCTAGTCGTGGGTAAACAGGTATGCCTAAAAAGGTCTGTAACTGCTCCTAGGCATATTTAAGGCGTTGATGTTACAGTCTAAACAAAACAATATAAATTAAGTTCTACCTAGATGAAACTAGAGGCAAGCGTACCTCGTCGACAAGTAATATAAAATGGTAAAAACTAGGTATCGTACCCAGGGGATTCTAACACGCAAGAAAATTAAATTAAATGATGCAAAATTACACAAACGATCAAGAATTGATTGATTTGAAAATAAAATAAAGTAATCGAATCAAGGAAATATGCAAGATGCAAAGTACAATTTAAAAAAACGATTACGTTTAATCAGATCATAGAAATTGGCTAAGGTATCAGATTTCAATTACATTAGACACTAAAACTTGTAACAGTGGATTGATTTGGGAATTATTTCTCTTAAGTAAGTCAAACCCAATGTTCATAGGGGTTCCTTTCTCTTCTAAATTAGAGTTACCTACATGGTTCATAGATAATTTGGAATAAAAGGCATTCAATACAAGAAGCCTAAAATTCAGTTCATTAATCCTAGGTATCCTCACACAAGATCTAAGATTGGTCTACACTTTGGTCTCAAGTGTGTTGCTTGTTTAATTTTCTGACAAATTAAATCTCATTAGTTATGACATTCAATCATCTAAGGCCTTAATCTAGGTGATCAAGCTAAATCAGAACTAAATTTGTATTCAATCAAGAAAAAACCAATACCACAAAAATTGTCCTAATCCAATATCAATCCTAAACTTAACAGAAAAAAAAAGTTACTCACACATATTCATCAATATAACACCAGTCATGATCATGATATATAATTACATTGATTAAATCTACAAAAATTAAACAACTACAAAGACATCAAGCTAGGAAGTAAAAACATAGAATTTGGTTAATTAAAGCAAATGAAAGAAAAAAAATCCAAAGCCAATGGAAATTGAACACAAAGAGAACAAAATGAAGGAATAAAATAAAACTAAGAATGCCAAATGAGTGGCCTTGAAGAGCTCCACCGTCCACCACTTCTTTATACTTAAAACCTTGAGTGCCTACTAAAGAGAGACAATAAACTCAAGGTCGACACCTGCATACACACAAAAAAAAAGACTCCACTTAGTTGTTCTCTAATAGCTTTCCTAATGCAACTCTCTCTTATCTTTCTCTTCAACACTAAATTACGCTGCTCTTTTTTTGCAGTCTTTACTCCACTCTATTTCTATTTTCACACCCTCCAACTACTCTCCTCTTTTCACGCGTAGCTGCTGGCTTCACTATTTTCTTTTGACGCCCTCTAGCTATTCTCTTCTTTTCTCTGCCAGCTATATTCTTTTGTCTCTTATGCATTGAATGTCCATCAGCTCACGCCCTCTTTTACTTGTTGCCACTAATGCTTCTTTTTTCTATTTGTTAATTTTTTATTAACACTACTCACGTTTCTTTTTTACTCATACTACACTCCTTGCTCCTCTCTTTCACGCAACCACCATGCTATTTTTTCGTCCCTCTTTCACGTAGCCCCATCCTTCACGTTGTTTTCTTTTTTTTCTCTTTGAACGTTTTCGTCTTTTTCCAGCCGCCACTCTTCACTTCTTCTCTACTTTCACGCTCTCCCCTTTTTCATGTCACAACAAAATTAGGGTTTTTATGCACCCTCTTATAGTCACGCATGCAACTCCCTTTTTTTCTTGGCTAAAAACGCTTTTCGCTTTTTTGTACTCTACGTTTTGGCCATGTGTTTACTAGATGAGTGTTGTTGTTTATTCTCCTGTTGTTATTCCTTCTTGTGCCCACCTGTTGCTTGCTTTAAGACTCTTTTCTTACTTCATGCTTTTAAATGTTCCAAATCTAACATGTGCCTAAAATTAAAACAATTAACTCTTAATTAGTGCAATTTAAACATTAAAAGGACAAAATTTTAGCAAATTGTGTATCTAAAAGCAATATAAAATGCCGATTAACAACACCCCGCACTTGAATTGTTTCTTAAACTTACTTGGATCACAACCAATATATTCTGTCATTTCATTTTCAATGAAAATCAAGTGTTTGCAATCCATTAAACTTCGGCAAACTCAAGTATCAAGCTACTACATATGTTATAAGCTTTTTGTCAATGCACATAAACAAAATCAAAGGTAGATATCCTTGATCAAAAGCAAGCATAAAATTAAAATGGACCTTCCTCACGATATTCACTCATGTCACTCAACTGTATAAGAGTTGTATTTCACTGAAAGCTTCCTCTAAAAAATTACAATACCATAAGCTTGCAAATTCACCCATTTTTCAGTACATAGAGTACATGCCATCATGGATCAAAAGGGCTTTTATTAAAGGTTATAATGAGGCTTAGGTTAAGGTAGTATAAAAAGGGCATCGACTAGTCATAAGCATTTACAAAGCACTAAGTAATGTTGCACAATCAAAAAGAAATTCTGAGACGTGCATACAGAAACACGGGACTATAACTACTCATCACTATTCAATGCTACTGTTTGATCTTTTTTCTTTTTTTTCTTTTTTGTTTTGTTTCATTTTTTTCATAACACTATATATAAAAGAAGATAGTAGTAGCACAACTCAACAATAATTGAGTAGATGTATCTCTAAAACATCTCAGAATAGCATATAAAACAAAAGTTCCTAATTCAAGGGTATCAAATACTTAGTACTTCATTCAACTTATGAAAAGGTCAGGCTAAAAAGTTTTTAGGTTTCAATGTGGTGTCATTAATATGAAAACAAACAAGGTTAAAGGTCAAAAGGGGGGTAGTAAGGGAAAAATGACTTGGTGGGTCATTTAAGCTAAAGGTTAAAAATAAAGAAGGCCTTTATCATGTCCATAAGGCATGCAACTAGCAGTATCAAACAGGTTCAGAGCAAGTTCTAAAGGTAATTTACATAGAGAAGCATCACATATAACAAAGAAAATAAATGACTATGAGATGTAGTCATATAGCTAAAGACCTCTCATGCGCTTAAATGAAAGCCCATCAAAACTCCATACGTTGCTCTATCACTCAAACATCAACTATTGATTAAGTTTATGTAATTAACTACTTCAATCAATTCACTTAGTTCACTATCCTCTCAAGCTGCCTAATTCAAATTCATACATACAACTCAATTCTCCTTCCAACTACTTTGACAGAAACATATAGTCAAATGGGACCCAAGTTAGCTACCAAAAGAGTCGTAACCTTTCAAGTGTGTATCTCTCAACATCAACATCAATACCATAAACATCAACATGTATATAATCTCAATACCCCCACACTTAATATGAATATTGTCCCCATAATTCAATTAGTTAACAATCAAACACAAAAAGGGAAAAGAGGAAGAAGAAACTTCCCTGAAAAAAAAGAATCAGCCAAGAACTCCTTGCCACTAACCAGCAACCCTAAAGAAAACTCAAAACAACTCAAAGAAATGCATTAAACTAGAAAGAAACACAAAGGAAACAATAAGAAAAGAAAAGAAGAAAACTACAGTCTTATTGAAAGGCATGCACTGCGATCAAGGAGGCGAAGTGTCATAAAGAGACAATCGCTCCTCAGAATTATCCACAAACCTGGGCATATACAATTTAGCTCATTGTCTATTTACCTTGAAAGGGTTTTCATTTTTCTCGTTTTACCTCAAAGACCCTAAAAGGAAGGACTTGGATCACCTTGAATGGGCTATACCACCTTGACTTAAGCTTCCCTAGAAAAAGACAAAGATGGGAGTTGTAGATCAATACCTGGTCACCTACCTTAAAGTCTCAATGGAGGATCTTCTTGTCATGCCACTTCTTCACACGCTCCTTACACAACTTCGAATTGTTATAAGAATCCAAACGGAGCTCTTCAAGCTCGTGAAGCTGCATAAGTCGTTTAACACCTGCAGAAGACAAATCAAAGTTAAGAAATTTGGTAGCCCAATACACATGATGCTCTAACTCAACTGGAAGATGACAAGACTTACCATACACCATCTTGAATGGTGACATGCCTATGGGTGTCTTAAATGCGGTCCTATATGCCCAAAGTGCATCATCTAGCTTTAAAAACCAGTCCTGCCTAGAAGCATTAACAGTTTTCTCTATTATTTTCTTTAATTCCTTGTTTGAGACTTTAACATGTCCACTAGTTTGGGGTGGTATGGAGTAGAAACCTTAGGGTCACCCCATACTTAGCTAACATAAATCAAAAAGTTTGTTGTAAAAATGCGACCCCCCATCACTAATGATAGACCTAGGTGTGCCAAAATGCGTAAAAATATTCTGCTTTAAAAACTTAACAATAACTCTAGCCTCATTTATGGGCAATGCCTCTGCTTCCACCCACTTGCTAACAAAATCAACAGCAACCAATATATATTGATTAGAGAAAGATTTAGGGAATGGTCCCATGAATTCTATGCCACAAACATCAAAAACCTCACATACAAGAATGTTAGTCAATGGCATGTCATGTCTCTTACTAATATTCCCGACCTTTTAACACCTATCACAAGATTTGACAAATGCAAATGCATCCCTAAATAAGGTGGGCCAATAGAAACTACACTCTAAAACCTTACGAGCTGTCCCAGATGCATCATAATGTCCCCCCGCCTCTCTAGAATGACAATGATATAACACAGAGGACATTTCCTCTTCATGAATGCAATTCCTAACAATACCATCCATACAAATATTATAAAGCAAAGGATCATCCCAAATATAGTGTCTTACCTTAGACAAAAAAAATTTCTTTTGAGCATAAGAAAAATTAGGGGGA
This sequence comes from Erythroxylum echinodendron, assembly GCA_027575705.1. Taxonomy (NCBI): domain Eukaryota; kingdom Viridiplantae; phylum Streptophyta; class Magnoliopsida; order Malpighiales; family Erythroxylaceae; genus Erythroxylum; species Erythroxylum echinodendron. The sequence goes on along the minus strand of JANZXR010043678.1, from coordinate 5,151 downwards.
TAGATATTACCAGCAAGGTAGTTTACATAATCTGCAAACCAAGGAGTTACTGTCATAACCATTAGATACTCATTAGGAAAAGTCTCCTGAATGTCCTTCATTGTTGCACTCTTCATGGCAACCTCATCTAACCTTGACAGGTGATCAGCTACAAAATTCTCGACTCCCTTCCTATCCCTCAGCTCAATGTCAAACTCCTACAAAAGTAACACCCAACAAATTAGTCTTGGTTTAGCATCAGGTTTTGTCATCAAGTATTTCAAGGCTGCATGATCAGTATACATAATCACGTTAGACAAAACCAAATATGAGCGAAATTTTTCAAAAGCGAACACAACCGCCAACATCTCTTTTTCTGTGGTGGTAAAATGGCGTTGTGCGATGTTCAGTGTCCTACTTACATAATAAATGAGATGAAAGGTCTTACCTCATCTTTGGCCTAAAACAGCACCCACTGCATAATCACTTGCATCGAACATTAATTCAAAAGGAAGAGACCAGTCAGGAGATATAAGAATAGGCGCAGTCACAAGCATATCCTTTAATAATTGAAAAGATGCCAAACATTTATCGTTAAAAGCAAATATAGCATCTTTTTCAAGCAACTCAGTCAAAGTTCTAGCAATCTTAGAAAAATCCTTAATGAATCAACGGTAAAAACCAGCATAACCTAAGAAACTTCTAATGGATCTAACATTGTTTTATGGTGGAAGTTTCTTAATGACATCAATTTTTGCTGGGTCTATCTATATACCCTTGCTGGAAATCTTGTGACCTAAAACAATGCACTCCTAGAGCATGAAATGAAAATTTTCCCAATTAAACACTAAATAGGTCTTTTCACTCCTAATCAAGATTTTCTCTATGTTATTCAAGCATACATCAAATGAAGTACCAAACACAGAGAAGTCATCTATGAAAATTTCAATGCAAGATTCAAGCATGTCAAAAAAAATAGCCATCATGCATCTTTGAAATGTACTTGGAGCATTGCATAACCCAAATGGAATGCATCTATATGCAAATGTATCATAAGGACATGTAAAAGTTGTTTTCTCTTAATCTTTCGGGATTAACGGAATCTGCAAATATCCACTATATCCATCTAAGGCACAATAAAAGTCATGTCCAGATAATTTTTCAATCATCTGATCAATGAAAGGTAAAGGAAAATGATCTTTCCAGGTGGCATCATTCAACTTCATATAATCTATGCACATTCTCTACCCAGTTACCTTCCTAGTGGCTATTAATTCATTTTTTTCATTTTAAACCACAGTGGTGCCTCCTTTCTTTGGCACCACCTACACAGGACTAACCCAAAAAGAATCAGAAATGAGGTAGATAATACCTACATATAAAAGCTTTACTGCCTCATTTTTCACTACCTCCTTCATATGTGGGTTAAGTCTCCTCAAGGGCTGCACCATTGGCTTGCTTCCATCCTCCATGAAAATGTGGTGTGTGTAAAAGGAAGAGTTTATACCCTTAATATCTGTAATGGACCACCCAATGGCCTTCTTGTGGTCCCACAGTACCCTTAACAGCTGCTTCTCCATGGCTCCTGACAAACAAAAAGAAATGATAACTAGTAAGTGCTCAAGTGGGTTAAGATAAATATACTTCAAATGATTCGGAAGAGGTCTAAGGTCAAGAAAAGGAGACTCTTTAATTAAAGGCTTCAAAAATAGCTTGGATGGACGTTGGAGAGGCTCGTATGATCTATAATGTGTCCAACAAGCCTGCTCCAACTTAACTCCAATATCCTCCAATTCTTCTTGCAATTCTTCCCCTAAATCTTCGATCATTCCTTGCGCTCCCCCTTCTAATAATTTTGCACAACCAATAGAAGAATTATCAGCATCAGAAGAATAAATATCAATAAAAAAGGTAGGAGTAAAGAGTAGAAGGATGCTTTATAGCATTGAACACATCAAACAGTAGTTCTTCATCTTGAAGTCTCAAGATGAGCTTTTCACATCGTACATCGATGAAGATCCTTGGAGTGGTCATGAAAGGTCTCCCAAGAATGATGGGGATGTCTCTATTTTCCTCCATATCAAGGACTAAGAAATCTATTGAAAAGATGAACTTCTCGACCTTAACCAATACATCCTCAATGATTCCCCTTGGATAAGTGATAGACCTATCTGCCAGCTAAAGCGAAATAGTAATGGGTTTGGGCTCTGCCAATCCTAACTTCCTGAAAAAAGAAAGAGGCTTTAAGTTAATGCTCGCACCCAAATCCGCTAAAGCCCTATCTATATGCAATTCACCAATAACACAAGGAATAGTAAAACTCCCTAGATCCTTAAGCTTCGGTGGCAACTTTTTTGACAATATAGCCGAACACTCCTCATTTAGCTTCACCGTAGCATATTCCTCAAGCTTCCTCCTATTAGACAAATTTTCTTTCAAAAACTTAGCATAATAAGGCATCTGTGTTATGAATTTAATAAAAGGAATCTTTATATGCAATTTTTTAAACATCTCAAGAAAATGACCAATCTGCTTATCTAATTGGATACCTTTAAACATTTGAGGATAAGGGATCTGAGGTCTTACTGGATGCGTGATGTGGTTAGCAAATAACCTTGGATGATCCTCTTTTACAGCTGGTGCTTCCTTGGCCTTCTTGCTATCCTCCTAACTCTCTTCTTCTTCACTCCTTTCCACTTCTTTATCCTTCTGCTTCTCCTTAACTTCCTAAAGCTATCTACCACTCCTCAATATTATTGCCTTTGCATATTCTCTTAGGTAGGCCCAAGTAGTGCTAAGCAATGAACCCGAAGGTCTTTCCTTCAACAAACTTGCAATCTGGTTCATCTGATTCTCCAAATTTCTTATAGAAGATTCTTGATTTTGCATCCTAACCTCAATGTTGGAGATGTACTTCGAGAGTAGTTCTTCGAGATTGGATTTCTCAAGTGGCACAGGATTTGGAGCCTTAAAACCTGGAGGTGGTTGTCTTTGAACATTAGATGGCTGCAGTTGTGTCATCTGATAATTCTGCCAAAAAAACTTTAGATGATTCCTCCACCCTGGGTTGTAGGTGTTAGAATATAGATCCCCTCCCTGTCTATCATAATTGCCCACATAATGGGCCTCTTCTTTCTCTTGAGCAAAAGGATTCCTAACTTAACACTCAGAAGATGCATGGGAATCTCTACCACAATGCTCGCATATATCACAACTCCTAAATGAAGAACTAACCCCTTCTCTCATAATGTGCATCAGATTATTTAGCTTTTTCATCAAAACATCCATCTGAGCTGATAAAGCCACTGTATTGTCTACTACATGAGCTCCTGTAGGTCGTCTGGGATGCCTTTCTGTATGATACTGAAAGCTGCTAGTGGCCATCGTATCAATCAACCTGTAAGCTTGATCTGTTGTCTTTCTCATTAAACTACCTCCTGCTGCAACATCTATGGTACTCCTAGTTGATAGGGTCATTTCTGTATAAAAAGTGTAAACCTGCTGCTATGTGGAGAACCCACGACTAGGACAATGTGTCTACATATCTCGAAATCGCTCCCACACTTCATATAGATTTTCATTTTCATATTGGGTGAAGGAAGTGATCTCATTCTTCATCTTTGCAACCTTGGCAGGAGGGAAAATTTAGCCAGAAGTAATCTCTTCATCTCATCCCATGTAGTAATTGATCCTGACTGCAAACTAGTCAACTATGCTCTAGCCTTATCCCTTAAAGAAAATGGGAATAGTTTTAATCTCACTGCATCATCTGATACTCCATTCTACTTAAACAGAAAAATTAAGCAACTACAAGGAAATCAAGCTAGGAAGTTAAAAAAATAGACATAGCATTCGGTTAATTAAAGCAAATAAACAAAAGAAAAAATCCAAAGCCAATGGAAATTATACACAAAGAGAACAAAATGAAGGAACAAACTAAAATTAAGAATGTTGAATGAGTGGCCTTGAAGAGCTCCACTGTCCACCACTCTTTTATACTTAAAACCTTGAGTGCCCATCAAAGAGAGACGCTAAACTCAAGGTCGACGCCTACACACACAAAAAAAACTCAACTTGGTTGTTCTCCAATAGCTTTCCTGGTGCAACTCTCTTTTATCTTTGTCTTCAATGCTAAATTAAGTTGCTCTTTTTCTGCATTCTTTACTCCACTCTATTTCTATTTCACACCCTCCGGCTACTCTCCTCTTTTCATGGATAGCTGCTGGCTTAACTATTTTCTTTTCACACCATCCAACTATGCTGTTCTTTTCTTTACCAGCTATATTCTTTTGTTTCTTGTGCATTGAATGTCCATCAGCTCACACCCTCCTTTGTCTGCTACCGCCAATGCTTCTTGTTTCTATCTGTTAATTTTTTATTAACACTACTCACGCTTCTTTCTCTACTCACGCTACACTCCTTGCTCCTCTCTTTCACGCAGCCACCATGCTATTTTTTTGTCCCTCTTTCACACATCCCCAGCCTTCACGTTGTTTTCTTTTTTTCTCTTTCAATGCCTTCGTCTTTTTCCAGCCACTACTCTTCACTTCTTCTCTGCTTTCACACTCTCTTCTTTTTCATAACACAACAAAATTAACGTTTTTAGACACCCTCTTATATTCACGCATGCAACTACCTTTTTTTCTTGGCTGAAAACATTTTTTTTGTACTCTGCGTTTTGGCCTTATCTTTACTGGATGAGTGCTGTCATTTTTGCTGTTGTTTATTCTCCTGGTTGTTGTTCTTTCTTATACTAACTTGTTGCTTGCTTTAAGACGCTTTTCTTACTTCATGCTTTTAAGTGTTCCAAATCTAGCATGTGCCTAAAATTAAAACAATTAACTCTTAATTAGTGCAATTTAAACATTAAATGGACAAAAATTTAGAAAATTATGTATCTAAAAGCAATATAAAATGTCCATTAACATTCGAAACTTCGGTGTCTCCTGATAATGATACTTTGGTGTCTGAGACATAGGTCTCTCCTGATATTGACACTTCGGTGTCTCCTGATGTTGAGACATAAGTCTCTCCTATTTTGTTGTAACAGCCCACTCCCGCCGGACCCCGTTTCTCTGGTCCGACCCTTTCTATAGAAACGGGATGTTACAATTCTCCCCTCCTTAAAGAAATTTCGTCCTCGAAATTCATTTTGGATTGAGGAGTAAGATT
>JANZXR010043657.1:0-13455 GCA_027575705.1 Erythroxylum echinodendron | reverse complement strand
GCATGAGATGTGGAAATTTACCACATCTGGACCCGTTTCTCAGGTCCGACCCGTTCTCTGGAAACGGGATGTTACATTCTCGCTGTGACTCCTAAGTTTGTGAAATTTTTCACTGATAAGCCTCACGAGAGCTGCATCACGAGTTTTCATCCTATATATCATCATAGGGGTTTACTATATAAAGAATTTGTCTTATCTATAAAATGTATTAATTCCTTGTGATAATACTATGTTTGCATTAATCACATCGAAGTTGAAGTATTAATCGATTGAATTAATGACCTATAATTGATTTCAAAACTATGATACGTGGCATTGCTTACACTTGTGAATCAAGAAAACAAGTTCCTCGATGATATTGATGAAATAATACCAGTAAATTTCCTTAGTTTTCTTAATGGAACAAGCTTTGCTCCAATTGCCAATGCAATGGGAGGCCCAAATATAAATCCCTGAGCTTCTATTCTTGAAAAGTTAATTTAAATCATATAATATGAAACGAACTAACATCTTGAAGTTGAATTAATGAGCATATCTATATGGTGAATGATGTAGGTTTTGAGGAAGCTATCACCAAAGAGAAATTATGTATTTTCATTCAAAATAGAAGTTGTTGTTGAAAATCACAATTCACAAAAATGAATTGTGGAAGTTACACTAAAAAGTTTGATTTTAACATTTGTGTGATTGTTGCTTGAAAGTTATTATTAGAACTTTTATGATGATGACTAACTTATGAAAGAGATTCATTGGATGTATGCAATAAAGGATAAGAAAAATTATTAATATGTTTTTTATTAATAATTACTTGATTTGACATTATTTTTATGGTATATAAGTAAAAGGATGTGATTTTTTTTAATGATTGGATGTTATAATGAGTGATTTCGCTTTAACAGTCACTTTTTGATGTATTAAAGAAGAATATAGAGATAGCAAAAATAAAAAAGATGATGAAAAAGATTGAATTTGGTGAATATGAATATAAGAACCAGAAACTTATCATAGTTGTTCTTACCTTCTGCTTTTCCATTTGATGTTTAATTGCTCTTATTCTTAAGCTAAAATTGGTGTATTTGAAGCATGTTCAAGTGCTTAAAGAGATTCAAATTTTAATGTGAATATTACTATATTAACTTGAACAAATGTATTTTAGTATTGCATAAATTAACCAAAATTTGATCAACAGAAATGTTCAAGTGCTTAAAGAAATGATTTACATAATAAATATTTTTAATAAAATTCGGTAATAATAAATTTTACAATGCTACAATAAGTAAAACATTGCTTTCAAAAACAAAACATTTGAACATTACCTGGATTTAATCAAAGTAGGAGTTAATATTGTCTGATGTCAATTTTTGGCAAGTATGTTATCTAAGCTAATTTTAAAAGACATGATGATCTATACCAACTTCTATTGTTTGTTTTGTGTATATTTAAGAAAGATCTATTTGTAGGTTTCAAATACCATATCTTAATATATATGATACCACAATCCAAATATTCAATACAACTTCTATGAGTAAAAAAATAACATCACTCTTAACAAATAAGTAACACTTTCACTTTATAATGAGAATAACATGTTTAAGTATAACGAACACTATGCATTAACAGATACGATACTATAACTTCATGCATTCAATACAACTCCTATGAACAAAAAAAATACCATTGCTCATAACATATGAATAATTCATTCACTTTATTATGGGAATAAAAGTTTGAGTATAATGAATAAATGCCTCAGTATAATATTTGAATATATAGCCAAACATGATTATCATCTGCTTCATTCTTTATAAGCCTTAATTGATCATCCCCATTCAGTGATGCACTATCTTCATCATCATTGATAATAATACAATAATACCCATTTTTTGTCCATTTCTTATTGCCTATTTGGCTACAAACACGACCCATGTTTTTAGGCGTATACATGATAGTACAGGGCTGTGCATTATTATAATTATTTCAAACTCATGATCTATTTTACATAACAATATAAAGGAAATATTTGTTCTAAAAGACATTTCATCAAATAATTCATAGGCAACCCGAATTATCTCTAACTAATAACAAAACAACCACATTTTTTCATTATTTACCAACAACAATACATTTAAACAAAAAATAAACCAACAATTCAACTAAAAATGCATAAACCAATAATCCAAACAAAACCCACCAACCCACCGACAGTCATATGTATAAGCATCTAACATATTCATTTTTTGGAGACAAAATAAACCTAATAGTTTTATTACTTGAAAATGATGCATGATGGACGTAAAATGAAGCAAAAATCGATGATGGAAGCACTACATGAAGAGAATCGATAACGTTAATGGTGGAAGAGAGAAAAATAGCAGGGGCTGGGGCTTCATGTCTCATTTACTCTATCGAAAAAATTACATCGTTTGGATTAAAACCAAACAACGTCATTTTATTTTATTACAATTCGACAGTTACCGATGGAATGACATTTTCGTCGGTATTTTATTGACAAAATTATGGTCCCGTCAGTATTCAAGATGCTAATTTTCCCTGCCAGTTGTTGCTGTCTTATTTTGCGATGGACTTTCATGTTCTGTTGTTATAATACGTTGGAAAACTCAAGAGGATATTTTCCCTCCACATTTACTGACGAATGTTTTGGTTGTTAGAAAAATAAATTTTTTCCGTCAACTTTACCGACAGATGATCCATTTTTGTCACTAATTTATGATGGAATGTGTTCCGCCAGTAATTTTCTATCAGTAATTCGTTATTTTCTTGTAGTCCTCCGTTCCTCATAAGCTGCATTTGGTATCTAAGTTTTCCTATACAAAGTTGTTCTCTTATATTACCTTTCTTGTTGATATGAGAAGATGATATATAGTTACAAGCAGGAAGGCAATTGAGGGGGAAAAAACATTAATAATCTTAAAATCATGTGAATAAAATTTGCTTTATTTGTTCCTTTTCTTATGTACTCTATATTTCATCTATTGTTTATTGAAATTTTACTTAATATGGTATTGAATAATGAAAATAATTAAATAAACACTCACATGAAGTAGGGGAAGAGGACTAGTATTATTATATTATTGAAGTATACCAGTCACTTAATAGCCTAATATTTTACTAATAATCATCATCTTAATTTTATGTTCAAACTATAAAAATTTCTCGAGGGAATAAGCACATTGATTTAACTAAAGTACAACTTTTATATTGGTTTTCTTTCTTTATAGGTTTAAGTTGTAAGTAACATTAGGATTAGTGGAGATAACACCTAGAAATCCTTCCCATTCCTCCTGCAGGAAAGAATCCACTAGCTTTGTACTCGAAGATTTAAAAGTTTCAAAATTAATGGAGAAAAGTCATTTCAATAGCATGTCAACATCATCAGTTTATCTATCGCGCGGTATTAGTTCTACAATTCATCTTTACGTGGCCAATCTTATCTCCACAGTTCATTTTCCTTCTTTAATTTCCTACCTTACTAAGATGAACTGAGTAGGTACATAAGAGTGGTACCATTTTTAAAAATAGGGATTATGACACTTGTCTTCATCTTATACATTAAAAATATTTGATTTGCTAGATTTTTTCAATAGGGATGCATAGTAGTGTTTGAAGGACAATAAAATTTGCTAGAGAATTTAGGAGTTTTGGAGAAGAAAGATATGTTGTCAAAAGGAAAAGCTGCAATATTGTTAGGCTTAGGGGCTGAGGTCTTAAGAGAGGTAGTTGATGAATACTGCTACTTTGCTGTGGAAACAAGTTGAAAATAAGTGCCAGAAGAGATCACTTATGAATCATTTATATCAAAATCAAAATTTGAAATGTTATAAAGTATATAGATGATAGGAAACAAAAGAAAATCATAGTCTAAATTGAAGGCCAAAGATGTTTAATGTTATAACTATAAAGAAAAAGGGAATTTTATAAGGGACTATTCATAACGTAAGAAGAGAAATGAAAGAACAGAAATAAATGGAACATTAAGTATTGCTATAGTCCAAAAGAGTTCCAGTGAAGAGGATGGATATGGTAGTGATGTTTTAATGGTCAGAAATTACGATTCTATAAATTAGTGGGTGATAAACACTAATGCATCTTATCATATAACATTTAATAAGGACTAAATATGTTCTTTTAAAGAATGGAATGTTACTATCAGATTAGGTAATGGTGGAGAGAGTGTTGTCAAAGGTAGTGGTTGGGTTTAAACCCAAATACATGTTGGGATTAATAAAACATTGAATGCATGGTATGTTCCTAAGCTTTGGAAGAATCTGATTATGTTGGTACTTTAAGGGTATAAGTTTTTTTATGATGATGGTCAACTTAAGGTGGTAAAGGGTATATTGATTATGGTAAAAGAAAAATTACAACATGAATTTTAATGGGAAAGACAGTAATAAGATTGATAGGTATGTCTCAATCATTAGGGAAAAATGATCTTAGTATGGAGTTATGACAATACATACGAAGTGACATAAGTGAGCAAGGACTTGAGATATTAATTAAGAAAGGGTTATTAGATGAAAATGTGACAAGGAAGATAAATTTATACGAGTCTTATGTTTTTAACAATTAGATGATAATAAAATTTTATTTTGGTAAAAACACTTGTACTAGTATTCTTGATTATATTCATTTTGATTTACGAGGCCTATATCTAGTTTAACCTATAAAGGATGTAGTTATTTTATCAAATTCAATAAATTGATTGGAAAGCTAAAAGAGTGAAAGAAACCAGTTGAAAAATATACCAAAAGATGGGTCAAAACATTCAAAATGGATAGCGGTTTAGATTTTTATAATAAGTCATTTGATGGGATCTATAAGAAGGAAGGTATATTATGGCATCAATAGAATTTGAATCTCCTTAAGAGGTTTGTTATAGTAATCCCTCTGATTATTCTAGCTTGAGAATGTTTTATAGCTTTACTTATGTCATGTTGATGATGATGAGCTAGAGCTTAGGGCAACAAAGTGCACATTTCTAAGGTATGCTACTGGACTTAAAGGGTATAGACTATTATATACTAAAAAGATAGAAATCTAAACTTTATGATTAACAGAGATATTACTTTTGATGAATTTTTTTGTATTTGGCCAGAGGGAGGAGATTGGTGATCTTATAGGGAAAAAGCCTCAAGGTGTTGACTAGAATGTAGAGTTTAAAATTGAAACTCTAAGTAGAATAATGGTAAATTTGTCCATAAATGTGTATGAGGAACAATCTACACAAAGTATAGTAGCAAGGAGGACAAGAAGAGAAATTAAGAAACTTATCATGTTTTTAGCTTGTATTGATGCTAGAGAAACTATTCTTGTGGCTTATTCCTTATATTGATGTTAGTGAAACTATTCTTCTAGCTTATTCCTTAATGGTAGCTAAGAACCAAAGACTTATAGAGATGGAGTTGATAGTAAAGAAGCATCAGAATGGTTAGTTGCTATAAACGAGGAGATGTGGTCTTTATATAAGAACGAGATATGGGAACTTATACCTTTTATCAAAAGGTGTAAAGTTAGTGAGATGGATTACATAAAGCAAGTTCATTATCAGTGCAATAGGGAATCTAATGTATGTTATGGTATGCACAAGACCAGATATAACACATTTAATCACTGGGATAAGCATAGTTATGAGTAAACTTGATAAGCTTAGTAGAAAGATGTAAGCAGATTATGTGATACCTGAGAGGTATGAGCAATATTTTCTTAGATTATAATTCTAATAGTTAAACTAGTTATATAGTTGTCTATCTCTTGGGAAGGAGATTACTGACATATTTTATATTTACCCTATTTGGATGTACAGTCAATTGGAAAGCATTTAGTCAATAGTTACTTTGTCGACAATAGAAGTAAAATAATATGTCCTTAATAAAAGTGGTCAAAAAGGTTTATTATTGTATGGTCTTGTTGATAATTTGGATATGGATATACAAAACTTTGTTATTTACTATGATATTCATAGTGCACTAAACCTAGCTAAAAATCCTACCTATTATAGGAGATTAAAGTATATTGATATCATGTTGAACTTTATTCGAGATGTTAATGACAATAAGATGCTTTCTAATTAAAAGATAGCCATAGTTAAGAGCCTACTAGATATGTTAATAAAATCATTATTTGCAGAAAGTTTAAGCATAGTTTGGACTTAGTAAATATTCACATAGATTGAAGTCTTTAAGAGCTTGTATGACATGGAGTGATTCTTACTTATACATTGAAGAATTCAACTTGACGTGGATCATTGTGAAATATGTCTTGAATTTTGATAGAAATAGAATTTTATTGACCTTAAACATTTGTGAAAAAAGAAATTCACTAAAATCAGAAATATGTAGAAATAAAAGTTTATGATCTTAAGATTTTATAGAAATGAAGTTTCCTTGAATTTTACATATAAATCTAATCTATAAATAACTCATTAAGAGCTTTGTAAGTTATAATTATTATCATATTTCTCTTTATATCATCATTCTTATAGTAATACAAAATATATTTCATTATCCATAAACACAGGTCATAAACTACAGAAATTTTGTAATTTTATTTCTCCTATTATTTTCTTTATTACTTCCATTTTGCGAGAAAATTGCATGCCATGTCACTGCAACAAACAACGTTTTTAGTGACAATTTTAATAGTCACTAAAGAAGGAAAAATCGTCACAATTACTAATGTGCGATGATTTCATTTCGTCGCCAAATCCCAGTAGCAAAATAACATCGGCGACGTTTAACAAAAGTCGACACCAAAACATTTTTGCAACAAACTAATTTCGTCAAAAAAAATGTATTACTGATGATTAAAAGAATCGTCAGTAATAGTTTTGCGCGAAGTTTAGTTTGGTAGATAAATGTCTTTTCCTACGAAAACTTGTGCATCGGTATTTATTTTTAGTAACGATTTTATTTTAGTAGCAAAAAATTTTTAGCTACTAATTCATCCTGTAGGCAAATATTTTTAGAGACGTTTTTTAATTGTAGGTAAAAATAATTTTGAGGAAGTATGTTTGGTCGCTAATGTTGTTTAGTGACGATTTATTTTTTGTAGCAAAAAGATTTAGCTACGAAATTTTTGTTGTAGCAAAAACTTTTAACCGACGCTTTTCATACATAGTGAATTAATTTTTATGACGAATTTCATTTGGTAGCTAATAGTATTCAGTGACTAAATGTAATTTTTAATTTAATAATTACTATAATTCTTATACAGGAGTTTATTTAAATTTATTACAATTTTGAAGACTTTTTTGACGAATGATTTTTGATAGTTTGTATTATTTAGTAACAAATTTTAATTTTGAAATTTATAATTATTATAATTTTTAAAAACGAATTTATTTTAATTTATTACAAATTTGAAGACATATTTTATATTTTGTAAATAATCATAAATTGAAATTGAATAAACATATAAAATGGAATGCATTATATATAAAACAATATTTACATCATTTACAAACTAAGAGTCTGAATTTGAATCAGTAGCACTAACATATGAAGAACCTAACTTTTATTTAACCAATTTTTTAAGGTTGCTAATGTCTTTTAGTCCCCGATTTAACTGGTCTTCTGTGTATGGTAATTTTGTCTTCAATAACTGGTTCTCCTTTTGAAGCGCTATCAACAACGTTGGTCGTGAAGAAGAAGCTCTAACAGGCTTAGGGTCATACCCAAGGCTTTTGATATAACCCGATCGTGTACCAAGGACATTGTTAGAAATGTCATCGATATTGGGCTGATTTCTCATAGCCAACAACTCCTGCATCTGGTTCTACAATGTAAAGTAGAAAACGGAGTTAAATTAAAAATTATTAGTTAATATTATATAAAAATAAATTGTAATATAAATTTATTTGTTCTTATATAATTAGTTTGTGCCTTTTCAGACGTCCAGCCTTGCCCTTCCTTGTAATGTGTGTTCTTATATAGTGTGATCCGATCACACTGTTACCTTTGGAGTTGTGTTTGACTCTACAATAATTAAAATAAAAATTAACCAATTAGAATTTATTGTATTAAAAAATAGAATAATAAATTGAACACGTTACAATTGCTAATTCTTGTCGGACAACGACAAATGATCTGGAGCCAGTATTATGCGGGGTCGTCAATTTTGTTCTGTTAGCCTTGGATTTCTGACAATTTTCTTAAATTAAGAGAGTTAGTCATAAAATGTATAAATACAATTAATGGAAGGAAAATATGAAGAGAAGAAAACAAACCTTAAATTGCAGAGAAGCCCAATAATCACACAATTTATTCCAATTTTCTTCAGTCTCCCTTTCTGGCACGTGTCTCCTGGCCTCGTCATCAGAAGGAAAAGAATGATAATATTTATGTAGTTGATAGCGGTGATCCTTCACCCTTTGTTTCAGCAGTGAACCAACATTGCTTGAAACCTCAGGCTGCTCGATATCTACAATATTGAGCTTCATATGTAAAAACACGTATTAGATAAGATATCAAAGTAAAATTGCAATACTTATAATAAAATGAATTGAAATAATACCAAAACTTTATCCAAAGCATTTTGCAGTAAGTTGTCTTCCTTAAACTGCCTGACATGCTGAAGGCAAGGCAACTCATTCCGAACAACAACGCCCAACTCACAAGCCAATTTTGCTGCTTAGATCTGATCAACTGGACACCCTTGTGTTGGGTCAATAGTAACGGACAACTTGGAATTCATTGCAACATTCATCTGTTGCAACTCAACGCCTTTTTTCTTTCCTCTACCTCATTGTTTGAGGCCAGTATTGGAACATGAATAAATAACATAATGACTAAAACATACTAAACATGTAATGAAAGCATAAATGTATATATGATTGGTTATCAATAACAAACCTGAAGATCCCTCATAACTACCAGATGATGTTGGTAAAGGTTGTTATTGCTGACTTTCCTCATGCGATGATGCAATTATTGGTTGTTCTATTGAAGAAACTTCATCACTTGTAACCACCCTCTTTCCTTTGTTACGGCCAGGTGCCATTGTAATCAACCTGTGTAAAAATCAACAACATCAACAATATCTGAAAATAGACAACAAATACAAAATATCATCAACTACCGTAAAAACTGAACTGAAAAGTTAAAAATATGCTTATAGTCATCGTAAATAAACATAACTACAACATCAACAACATAAAACCTATAATTATGTTATTAATATTTGAAACAATACAAACAATGAAACTTACATTCAATCATCATCATCAAGATGAAGAAAATCATCATCATTAAGTAGATGTTCGTTTGATTCTTTATCACTAATATATTCCAACAAAGTATTGTCATTATCATTGAAGTCATCCTGAGTATAGTCTTCATCTGTTTGTAAGATAAGATGAGGTTGGATTTCATCTAGTTGAACTATATTTGGCTCGATATCTCTCCTATGTAATGAAGATATATCTGCATATTCTATTATAATACCTTCGTTATTGATCTCCAATCCACTATCTTGATAGACTTCATCAGCATCTTCATCTAATTCACCAATATCCCTTTCACAAAAATCAAAGACATTTCTTTGTAACTTTTAAACAACCTTCCAATTGCGACCCAATACAGTATCGTTGACATAGAAAACTTGTTTAGCTTGAGTTGCAAGGACAAAAGGATCATTATCATACCATGTGTTATTAACATTTATGCTAGTAACATGCCCGTTCACTCTCATGTCAGTTAGATCAAACCATTTGCACTTAAGTAGAACAATTTTTTTATCCTTGATGGAGTGCAACTCTAAAATTTCAGATATGACATTGTAAAAGTCAATTATTTCGTCATCATGACATCCTTCAACGATAACCCCACTATTTTGACTTCTAATTCGACTATATCAATCTTGTATGTGATATCACACCCTATTAACGATGCAACCTGTGTATTTCTTCCCACAAATATGAGGCCCACATGCCAAACTATATAATGTTGTTGTCGCTTCTTGCACGTTACGGTTAGATAACTGTATCATCTATACGAAAAATTTAAAATAAACATGAGGATGAGACATATTCTCAAATATATATAATATTTGATTAATATGAAACTTACTCGATTTCTAAACCATGATATAAACTTCTGCCTATGTCTTTCTTCAATATTAACGATCCCTTTGCTTCAAATAGTGCCCTTGTGCTCTCTCTTGGGAAATAAAAACATAGTAACATCGATGAGTTAATGTAGCAAACTGTAATATGATTGTTTGAATGAAAAGGAATATTTGTATTCCATGTATGTATCGACGTTCTCGTAATTGTTCAAAATATACCAATGGGTAATTTCAAATTCGTCCTTACTTAACTCAACATATTCACCCGCACTAAATGGCCTCATCTTTTAGGAGAAAATAGACAAACCACCATCGTCATTGAAATCAAAGTTACGTTCTAGTTTATTAAATCTCATCTCCACATCAGTTAAGTACATTGAGCAAAAAGTCAAGCATTCATTTGCTATATAAGCCTCCACAATAGAACCCTCTAGTCTAGCTCTATTAAGTACATAACACTTAATAGAGCATAAAAACCTAAACATAAATAGTAAACACTTAGGAAGTGTTACTAATAAATAACATCTCAAAAACTTGTTGAATTTAATATAAATTACTTTTCAATTGGAACATCCATAGAAATTGAATCGGTTCACCAAGTTTTGCTTCATATGGTAAGTGAATTGCCAAATGGACCATCAAAAAGAAAAACGATGGGGGGAATAATAATTCAAGCTTACATAGAATCATTGCTATGTCTTTCTCCAATTTATCAAACTCTTCAAATTTAAGTGCCTTGCAACATAATTGCTTAAAAACTCTGCCACTTGACCCAAAGTAACCGACACATCTTTCGAAAAAAACTCACGTATTCCAACAGGAAGTAGTCGTTACAAAAGTACATGACAATCATGACTTTTCAACCCTGACACTTTTCTCTCTTTAACATTCACACAACGACCTATATTAGATGCATACCCATAAGGAAATTTGACTGATTGGAGGAAATGATAGAATGCCTATTTCTCACTTTTTGACATGTTGTAACAAGTAGGTGGAATAAAGTAGGAACCATCATCGCTTCTTCTTAAATGCAAATCTTTTCTAATATTCAGGTTTTCCAAGTCTGGTCTAGCCTTAATAGTGTCTTTGGCCATCAATTTCTCATCAATTCCCATAACAGTCCCTAAAATGGCCTCACAAACATTTTTCTCAATATGCATGACATCAAGATTGTGCCTCAATAATAATTCCTTCCAATATGGCAAGATGAAAAATATGCTTCTTTTAGTCCAATTCATTTTGATCTCATTTCTCTTACGCTTCCTATTACTTGGGTGTTTGTCAAGTGTAATGTCAACCAAATGTGACAACTGGTAAACAATGTCATAAAACTGCATTGGAGCTTCACCCAACTCTATTGTGCTATTAAACTATTTACTTCTACGCCATCTATGCCCATGTTCCAAATAACGATGATGAACCATATAATATATTTTACTTCATATCCTTGTTGAATATGTTTGATGATTACAGAGAGGACAAGCTATATACCCTTTAGTTCTCCACCTCGATAAATTCCCATAAGCTGGGAAATCATTTATAGTCCACAATACAATAGCATGCATTGTAAATGTGTTACCTTCAACAACATCAAAAAATTTTATTCCATATTCCCATAGATCATTTAAGTCATCAATTAATGGTTGCAAGTAAACATCGATGTCCTTACCAAGAGCAGTACATCTTGGAATAAGCAAAGACAAAAACATAAAAGGCTCCTTCATGCACTTCCATGAAGGTACATTATATAAGACTAGAATCACCAGCCATATACTATACAAATTACTCATATTACCAAAAGGATTAAATCCATTTGAGGCCACTCTAAGCCAAACATTACGACAATCTTGTCCAAACCATGTGAACTTTCTATTAAGCTCTTTACATGCCATTGAGTCAGCTAGATGATGCATAATGTTATTATTAATGTGTTTCTCTTTATGCCACCTCATATCGATGGTTGTTTTTGTTGACATAAATAGCCTTTGTAATTGTGGCTTAATAGGAAAGTATCCAAGGACTTTCATCGGGTTTTTTCCCTCTCCCATCAATCCAGCCGCCACCTTGATGTATCACAAATAGGACACTCCTGCAGTTCTTTGCTTTCTTTCCAATAAAGATCAAAGTCATAATTACAAGCATGAATTGAAATATATTCCAATCCAAGGTCCCTTAACAGTTTCTTTGCATCATAGTATGATTTCAGTAAGTTATGTCCCTTAGGTAATGCATCATTTAGTAAGTCAATTAACATGTTAAACAACTTGTTACTCCATTTATTATAAAACTTCAAATGTAATAAATTCATAACAAATAAGAGTTGAGAAAAATTAAAGCACCTCGGATATTATTGTTCTTGAGCAATTTTCAATAACTTCCCAAAGTTATCTTCAGTCATACTGCCAATTATGTTAGGAATTCCTGATTCATTCATAGTCTCCATATAATTCTTACAATCGATTAATGTCTCATTAATCCCATCATCACCATCATCATTCACTTCGCAATCATCAGCATCATTACTATCATCAATATCATAAGATGTATCGACATTTCTACTACAACTTGCTTCCTTACATTCACTATGATAAAGCCATGGACTATAGAATTTGTCTATATCTCGAATAAGCAAGTGATTATATACCACATCTTGACTTTATAAGTCCACGTTTAAGCAATCAATGCATGGACAACAAATACTACAACCTTCACTAATTTGATCCTTAACAAATTGTATGAAATTCTTAACTCCTTCTACGTATTCAGTTGACCATTTTCGATAAGACATCCAACTCTTATCCATTTAGCTAGACAATACAAGAAGATAATAGAGTTATAACGTGCATTTTCGGTTTTATGTTAGGTTTAAAAAATACACGGTGGCCATTTTACACGTAGTAAACAACTTTGTTCTAGTTCATACACATCAATTAAGTAAACTATATAAAACAAAATTAAACGACAACCGATATATAAAATAATGAAGGCTACTAGTAATAATAAATACTTGAAGATGTATACTACTTGTATGCGATTGTTGACTCTAAGTAAAAAGACGAAGACCAAATATGTAAAATAGTATGAGCATGGAATTGGCTAACAATAATCACAATAAAAACAATAATAAAAATTAAATTAATAACCAAAATAATAATAACAAAATATAATCAAAATTAAAATGATAACAATAATACTAATAATAATATTAACAACAACAACAACAACAACAACAACAACAACAACAACAACAACAACAACAATAACAATAAGAATAATAATAATAATAATAATAATAATTATAATAATAATAATAATAATAATAATAATAATAATAATAATAATAATAATAATAATAATAATAATAATAAT
>JANZXR010043647.1:0-13455 GCA_027575705.1 Erythroxylum echinodendron | reverse complement strand
ACGTGATGGTTTCATTAACCCTGAATTTGTTGAGGGAGTTGAAGCATTTATTCATTATGCATGTTCTCAACCTGCATTTATGGATGGGCCAAAGATCAAATGTCCATGTAAAAAATGCAAGCACTTTCATTTCCTTCCTATTGATGAAGTGAACAGGCATTTGTTGAGAAGAGGGTTTGTTCCCAATTATTTTCCGTGGACACGACAAGGGGAACCCTTGATTTGTAGCACCTCAAGGAGTAATGAAGGACAATCATTAGTTAACTTCGATGAGTTTGAAGGGGGAACTGAATTTAGAACAGATAATGTGGATGCAAATGAAAATCCTTACATGCAAATGGTTTCTGATGCAGTCGGTTATAATTTTCAAGAAAATATTGAAAATCTTGAAGAAGAACCCAACCCTCAATCCAAACAGTTTTTTGACTTACTAAATTCAGCTGACCAAGAACAATGGACAAATTGTCAGACAATGACTCATTTGTCTTCAATTGCTTATATCTTGAACATAAAGTCTGAAGGGCACACTTCTGATCGTAGTTTTGATTAAATCCTTGGATGGTATAATGAATCATTGCCTCCTAATCACACAACGGTTGATAGTTTTTACAATATAAAGAAACTTATTAGTGATTTTGGTTTACCTGTTGAAAAGATTGATTGTTGCAAATTCAGATGTCTGTTGTATTGGGGTGATGATGTGGAATTAGAAGATTGTAAATTTTGTGGCCAATGTGGGTTCAAGCCAAGAAAGCATTCTATGAAAGGAAAGTTAGTACCCTGGAAGCGGATGCATTATTTCCCTCCGAGACTTCAACGACTATATGCTTCTGATGTTACTGCGTCTCATATGAGATGGCATCATGAACACCAACAGGAAGATGGAATAATGAGTCATCCTTTAGATGCATTAGCATGGAAACATTTCAATAACACCCATTATCAGTTTGCAGCTGAAAGTCGAAATGTTAGGTTGGGCTTGTCGACAGATGGATTTCAACCATTTGGTCAATCTAGTTAGCAATATTTATCATGGCCTGTCATAATTACTCCTTATAATTTGCCTCTATTAATGTGTGTGCAAGAAGCATTTATGTTCTTGACAGTGATTGTGCCAGGACCTTCAAATCCGAAACATAAAATTGATGTTTTCTTACAACCACTAATATCTGAATTGCAACATCTTTGGGAATATGGTGTTGACACATATGATGTCTCTCTGAAACAAAATTTTGTATTGAGAGTAACTTTGATGTGGACAATTAGTGATTTTCCGGCATATGCCATGTTATTGAAATACTTGAAATTGACTACCCTACATTGCCAATAAAGTGAACTGTGATATTTATGTATGAGTGGTTTGATCCAACTTCAAAAGTCGGTACAAAGGTGCATAATCGATACAATCTCGTTGAAATCAACAAGCAAAGAATATTTCGATATTTTGAACCTTTTGTGTTGGCAATGCAAGTGATTCAAGTGTATTATGTCGCTTCTCCCAGCTTACGACAAGATAAGTCAGATTGGTTAGCTGTTTGCAGAGTGAAAGAAAGAGGTGTTTTTGAATCACGTGAAAAAGGAGAAGAGAGATGAAAGTGACGCATTTCAGGAAGAGACTTATGAAATAAATGCATCTACCGTATATGAGGATAATGAACCTTTGAATGATCCATGTAATGAATATGTTGAAATTTTATCTGGAGACGATGAAGAGAGTCAGAGATCTGAAGAAGAGCTAGATTTTGATTCAAATTCTTCAGAGCAAAAAGATAATTTTTCTTTACAATTAAGTGATGACAGCGATTAATTTGTGTTTGTAATTGAATATTGTTTAAACAAATCAATTATTTCCTTTTCAATATATTGAATAAATTATTGAAATGCAAATGTATTATTGAAATAAACTTCAATGAAATTTTGATTTTAGGTTGAAATATCGCACCAAAGAGACGACAAGATACTGGTGGTAGGCCTCCATGTTTTAGACCACGATTCGGAGGTTTTTACTATAGAGGTGAAGGATCTCGTTCTGCAGCACCTACTGATAATTCACCTCCACGCCCTCCACCTACTACATTGGCTGATGAGGCTACACTATCTACCAATCCTTCATCATTTAGTTCCCTTGTATCGATAGAGATATCAGGGGTAAATATTACGGATGAAGGAGACAACCGCCAGCCTAGAGTTGAGGGACTAGATGGAAGAAAATACATCATAGTGGTCAATAATATGTAAGTGAAAATACATTTACCATTATATGTTACAATTAAGTTATATGTTACAATTTTAAAAATGATATAAATTTATTTGTTTTCATATCACAAATTTGTTCCATCTGGACCCTTTTCGAGGAATATGACAGCAAAATTTAAGGAAAAGATTGATCCTGAGAGCTATTGTTGGAAGAATATCTCTCAGGCCACAAATGAATTTTACTATCATGAGTTTGAGGTACGATAGCATTAATTATTTCTTTTTTCATATTAATTTGTTACATTAATTTGATAACTGTTATTACATCAACAATATTTATCAAATATGTTTCCTTTTGTTACAGAAAGAATTTTTTTGGGATCCTCAATTGGACTAGATCGTATATCGAGTATGGGAGTCGAGAGCGCAAACAAGATATTGCGATTTCGTTGGTGCAATACGCAGGGCGGATGTACGAACGCCTTTCATTTCTGAGGACATTTGGATTCGTTGGCTGATGTATTGGACATCGTTTATGGTAATGTCGATTTCACAGCGTAATTCAGCCAACAGACGTGGAGGACCCGAGGGACAGAGTCTTCCCGTACATGTAGCATTTTGAATCCATTCAATTTGACTTGATATTTTCTTCATCATAATTATTGTGAAGAAAGTTTCACAATAATTAACCCAAACTAGTTTATTTGTGAAAATGTATATATGGCCAAAAATGGACCCCACCTAAAATTGAGTCAAGTTATAATTGTTCACGTTCATTCTCTAGTAATAAGATTAGCTAAGCCTTATTTGGCCACCCTAGGAGCAACTATTCACAACCATTATAGAGAAATCGTTACGAAGGAGATAAGTTAGTTACATTTATATATGAAAAATCAAGATCGGGTGACATAACACAAGATCTTCCAAAAGTGGAATAAGTGTTAGAAGTGTGTTTAGTTGATTCAATATCGATAAACCTAGAAAAGAGAGTTAAGGGTTGGAATGAGTATATGACTAGAATTCTTGGAATTCCTTGGGGGTTCGTGATTGGTGATAAACTAACTATACTGCAAAGTCGCATCTTTTTAGTTAATAAGACCCAAAAGGTTTATTGATCATAGGGGGTACATATCCATAATAGACATATAGAAGTTATTGTACATCAAATAACATCAAAAGTGTTGGTTTTAGAAGATGGAATGTCTAATACTTTTTTACCTGGAGAATTAATTGGATTTTTTCGAGCAGAACGAACGGGACACATTTTGGAAGAAGCAATTTCTAAACGAGCCACATTATTAGGAATAACGAGAGCATCTTTGAATACGCAAAGTTTTGTACTCGAGGCGAGTTTTCAAGAAACTACTCCGTTTTAGCAAAACTTGCTCTCCGCGGTCGTATTGATTGGTTGAAAGCCCTTAAAGGAAACATTGTTCTAAGGGGTATGATACCTATTGGTATTGGATTCAAAGGATTCGTGCACTACTCAAGGCAACATAAGAACATTCTTTTGAAAATCAAAAAGAAGAGACTATTCGAGGGGAAATGTGAGATATTTCGTTCCACCACAGAAGTTATTTGCTTCTTACATTTTAAAAAACTTCTATGATACGTCAAAACAATCTTTTAGAGGATTGAATTATTCTTAAGAGTAGATTTATCCCTTTTAACTATCGGTGGTCCTATGATTTTTTTACATTGATTTCTTTTGCTATTTGTTAATAGTAATTAAAATAGTAATAAAGAATAATAAAAATAATAAAGAAAAAAGAAAAATAATATAAATAATAAGGAATAGAAAGAAATTAATCGCTTCGATCATGTATCAACATACAATCTTTGGGAAAATTTAATCTTCAGGAAAAGAGAAGGCTCTATCGAAACAATTAGTCTTTTCAGGGTACTTCATATTTTTTTCATTTTAACAAAAAAAAAGGAAAAAAGAGAGAGGAAGTGTGAGAAGAAATGGAAATGATATGAAGATATTGGAAGATTAATTTGGAAGAGATGCTCGAAGCAAGAGTTCATTTGATCATGGTATTAGAAAATGGAATCTGAGAATGAGACTGTATATCTAAGCAGGAGTTCATTTGATCATGGTATCAGAAAATGGAATCTGAGAATGAGTCCGTATATCTCTGCAAAGCGTAAAGGTATTCATAACAAATTTTACTGAAATGGTTTATTTTTTATCAGATTGAAGCTTGTGATTTAGTTTTCGATGTAACAAGGAGGAGAAAGCAATTCTTAATTATTGGTAAATAAGTAGCATATTTAGTAGTGCGGGCGACAATAAGAGCTCGTTTTCATTATGTTAATAAAAAATGGCTTAGAGGAATCTTAACAAATTGGTCCACTAAAAAAATGAGACTTCAAAAGTTTAGGGACTTGATAATGGAACAAAAGACAGGGAGACTGAACTTCTTTACGAAAGGGGATGTGACTCGATTGAAGAAACAATTATCTCACTTGTAAACCTATCTGAGGGGGATTAAATATATGACAGGGTTACCCGATATTGTAACAATCGTTAATCAGTAAGAATATATGGCTTTTTCAGAATGTATCACAATGGGAATTCCAACAATTTGTTTAATTGATACAAACAGTGATCTAGATCTTGCAGATATTTCGATTCCCATGAATGATGACGCTATAGCTTCAGTCCGATTAATTATTAACAAATTAGTATTTGAAATTTGTGAGGGTCGTTCTAGCTACATACGAAATCCCCAATTAATACTAAAACAAAATCAATAATTAATAATAAGTTAATAATAAGACTGAATAATAAGATAAATAAATCAATTCTTTTTTAATTCCATAGAGTTGGAGTTTTGAAATTGCTTAAAATTCATGAATTGCACAAAAGAGTTCAAAATAATTGGAGATATTACGTGATTAATTGGTAGTCAAAATATACAATTCAAGTGGGTAAGTTGAAAAAAAGACGGTTAAATCAAGATAACTCCTTTTAAAGTTTTCTTTCTTTTAGAGGGCAATATGAAGTTTCTATCATATTCCATCAACACAAATGGGTTATATGATGTATCGGGTGTGGAAGTAGGCCAACATTTCTATTGGAAAATAGAGGTTTCCAAGTCCACACCTAAGTACTTATCACTTCTTGGGTTGTAATTATTATCTTATAAGGTTCAGCTATTGTCGCTGTTTAGAATCCACAAACCATTCTGACTACTACATAGAATTTCTTCAAATATGTCCTTCAATTCATTTGAGACATAAGAAAAACTTAGATTAGAGAAGAGTACGGTCTGTAGGTCCCCTTTCTTGTAACTATATTTCTATTTATTTTTGTTTCTAATTAGTTTGGGGTGCTTTTACCTTGGAAAATCATATAGTTACCTCAGGGGGAGTTAGTCACACCTACGAATGATATAAATACTACTGTTGTGTTAGCTTTACTTATGTCAGTAGCATATTTTTATGCAGGATTTAGCCAAAAAGGATTAGGTTATTTCAGTAAATACATTTAACTAACTCTAATCCTTTTACCCATTAATATTTTAGAAGATTTCACAAAACCTTTATCCCTTAGCTTTCGACTTTTTGAAATATATTAGCAAATGAATTATTAGTTGTTGATCTTGTTTTTTTAGTATCTTTAGTGGTTCCTATACCTGTGATGTTGCTTGGCTTATTTACATGCAGTATTCAAGCTCTTATTTTTGCAACCTTAGCTACAGCTTATATAGGTGAATCCATAAAGGGGCATCAGTGACTAATTTTCAAAATCATCTTTTTTAGCTTAGTGCATAGCAATCTAGGCCTTGCTCAAGAGATTCTACTTAGTAAACATAAATATACACATCAATAACAAAAAAGGCCTATAAGATTTAGAGGAATAGTAAAAAAGATCAGGATATTGGGAATTATAAAAAAGGGGGGTTGTTTTAGAGAGGGGGATCAAACTAACTAATTGTACAAAATATTAATCAAACTAATTCTATTTAATATTATATAAATTCAATTTAAATTGAATATCTAAATATTAATTCTATACCAAATATTAATTATATATAATGGAGGCCAACTTTCCTTTATGGATGTTTAGAAAAATGATTTGAATTTAAGATTTTCGTTGAATCTAAGATACGAATAATGGGTCTACATTATGGAAGAAAAACATGTATATTTAATATTAGGTATTAACTCATTATATATGAGATAAAAGAGATATCTAATATGCACTACTAATAATGAAAGACTACTAATGAGAAGTTAGATACTAATGAGAATTTAGATAAGAATTCCAATAAGAATAAGATAAGAGCCATTCCTTTTTGTTTGCAATTATGAATTGAATATGAAATAAATAGATTCAATCAAGAAAAGAACGAATAGTTCAAATGCAAAGAATGCTTCAACACAAGGAAAGAAATGAAAAAGCAAAAAGGTACGTGAATTCATAAAAACATTGTGTGAATAGAAGTAAAAAATAGATATCATAGTCATTTTGATGTTTCAATAATCTTATTAATTGAACTCAGAGTTTTTAGTTACTTCGACTAGTTGAAAATCTTATCAATAGAATGGAATAATGAATTCATAATTTATTGGTTAATTGTATCATTAACCATTTCTTTATTTTGGTGCGAGGAACTTATTATGAATCCATTGATTTCTGCTGCTTCCATTATTGCTACTAGTTTAGTTGTTGGGCTTGCTTCTATTGGACCTAGGGTTGGTCAAGGTAACACTGCAAGCCAAGTCGTAGAAGGCATTGCAAGACAACCTGGGGCAGAGGGAAAAATACGAGGTACTTTATTGCTTAGTCTGGCTTTTATGGAAGCTTTAACAATTTATGGACTGGTTGTAGCATTAGCATTTTTATTTGCGAATCCTTTTGTTTAATTCTATAAAAAATACATTTTTTACTGGCTTGGATTTGCTGCTTTCTTGTTATGAATTATATCAAGATTTCACTCCTACAATGTTCTTATTGTATCATTTTTTTATTGGGACAATAATTCATGGAAAGGATTGATTTCAGGATGGGGAATTCCCTCTTATTATGAATTTCTAATTAAATTATTATAAATTACCAATTTTTGATTAAAAATTCATTTATCAATTTATAATACAAAATCAAATCAATTTGATTTTTTCCTCTATGTATTTTATTTAGAAACTATTTATTTAGAAATAAGTAAATGACTAGAAAACCAAAAACATATAACAAAAACATATATAAACATATAAAAGATAGAAACATATGAAGAGGAATATTGTTATATTATTGAATAAGAATAAAAAAATAAAAAAATATGTCTGTCAAAAAAGAGGAGATCCTATGAAAAATGTAACCAATTCTTTTGCTTCCTTGGGTTACTAGTCGTCTTGTTGATGGATTGTAAAACTTATCTACTTGTTTTATACTAAAAAATCACAAATGAATGGGTCATGACTTGTAGTTAGAAAGAGCGCATATCGATCCCATAAAGATTAATGCGCAGAAACCACTTAATTTAGAAAAGACTGTTTTTAGGAAATAAAATCGTTTGATGCAGTTAATCTAGAAAATTAAATTAAAATAAAAGACTAATGTAAGATATGGACAATACCGTAATTGCAGAAAATCTAAATGCAAGGATCTAAATACTAGAGATTACTTTTTTCTTATTCTGTCTCCCTCATGTTTCATTGATTGAATTGTATCTCATCCTAGATTTCCGAATGTACTAATTACCCTCTTTCAAGGTGTAACTATTTGTCCC
This sequence comes from Erythroxylum echinodendron, assembly GCA_027575705.1. Taxonomy (NCBI): domain Eukaryota; kingdom Viridiplantae; phylum Streptophyta; class Magnoliopsida; order Malpighiales; family Erythroxylaceae; genus Erythroxylum; species Erythroxylum echinodendron. The sequence continues at coordinate 5,521 of JANZXR010043647.1, read as the reverse complement.
TAATTGAATTTACAGGAATCGATTGAATGATCTCTTAACCTACCTAATGACTCTATCGATACAACTAGTTATTACACTATCCTATAGATGATCAATTGACTAATTGAGATCTCTCTTTTAATTATTCAATTGACATAATAATTACTAATTTATAGGTCACCAACTCTCGTTGTACAATTCTATATAATTTTCATCTCACTCACTCTCTCGATTTGTTGCAAGATAACAATTAAGAAAAACAATTATCAAAGACACTTCATTCAAATCAATAAAACATGAGTTTTGACAAAATAATGAAAAAGCAATCCCTAATATGAAATTAGCCTAATATAATCTCCATAACACTATTAACATACAAATAATCCATCTTTACAAAGAAAGGAAGAGATTAAATGATAGAATGTAAATAAGAAAACTCCTTCTCTTCTTTGCCAAAATCTGGAATTTAGGTGTTGATGTGCTATTTTTCCCATTGTTGATGACGATCCTTGTTTTTAATCCATCCTTGATGCTCCAAACATGTGTTCTACACCTAAGGATTGTTTTTTTACAGGTGGGTTTCGTCTCTCCTGAAGATGAAGGCTTAATTCTCTTTATATAGTCCAAAAAATTAGGTTTAATGAAACCTCGTAGTTTGCCTTGGATTTTAATTCCCACGAGCGTGGGAATTACAAGTAGCAACCTTCTTTCTTGATTTCCCACGTCCATGGGAATTTGCCTAATTCCCACGTCCCAGATGTGATCCTCTTGTCTTCTCTTCTATGCTCTCTTGTTCATCTTCCAACTTGTTTCCTCTCCTTTCCTATATAAAAATAAGAAATTCTTACCATCAATTAGCATCCAAGACACACGAACACAATGGAAATCAAACTTAATGAAAACATACCAAAAATGAATCCTAAACTAGAACAATAAATAACAATTATTCTAGAGAACACATGTAATTACCTATAAAAACATATCCTAATGTGCCAATATCAACATCCCCACACTTGAATCTTTGCTTGCTCTCAAGCAAAATAAATACAACCACTTCATTTTTGCAAAGATCAAAACACACAATCCCTCAAATTCAAGCCAAGTCAAATATCAAGATAATGCATATATCATGACTATTTTTTCCATTGGTGTGCACAAGCAAACTCACAATTGGCATAATCACTCAAAGATAAGTACAGATGCACAATTGAGTCTTCCTTACAGTTTTCACTCAGTTCGCTCAAGTGTTCAAGGGTTAGTGTTCCAGTCAAACATCTTGTAGGAAATTACACTACCATAGGCTTGCTAATACACCAAGTCTTCTCCACAATGTTTGCATGTATAAATAGATCAAAAGGACTTGTTTAGGGTTGTAATGTGGTAAGGGTTAAGGTGGGTTAAAAGAAATGGAAAAGGGTTAAGCACAAGCATAAGTAAAATACAAAGTGGATAAAAAAAGAGATAACTAAGAATAACTATAAGACATACAAATATAACTGATATTCTGCACTTATTAATGCTATTCACTTGTTCTTTCTTTTTTTCTTTTTTTAAATTTTCTTCCTTTTTCTTCGTACATGAAAGAACTATCGATCAACACTAGCACCATATATACTGTGGTCCACAGGTAGAAATATACTCAATTTGTCTCGATACAAATTGTACACAATCCTAGCTAATATTTTACTTAATACTCTACTAAGCTTGTGAAAAGGATTGGATAATGGGGTTTAAGGTTTTTTTTTATTTTGGGTGCTTTTAAGAAACGAAAGGTTAGGGCTCAATGGGGGTAGCAAGGGATAATCACGAATAAGTTGTTTAAGCCAAGGGTTAACACAAAAAGGGCCTGGATCATCTCTATTAAGCATGTATTCAGTAGACTCAAACCGATTCAAAGCAAGTTCTGAAGGTAGTAACCTAAGGAAGTAACACTCAACAAAGAAATAAAATGACTATAAATGGAGTCATATGGCTCAATCCTCACTCTGGCTCAATTGAAAACTCATTATGCATCTCTACACTACCTCATTGTTTATATGATAATTCATGAATAAGCTTATGCAACCAATTATGCTTCATTGCTCTATATGGTTCACTTTCTACTTAAAAGGCCTAGTTTGAGTTCAAGCATGCATTCAATCTAATTCCAACTACATGGCAGAATTTTCATGGTAATATTTATCAGAGTGATTTAAATGTGGTTCCATTGCTAACACAAAACACACACAATATGCGTAAATATGCATCCTATTTAACAAAAATGCAAACAATGTAATTGAGCAAGTTAATGTCACCTCCCCACACTTAAAATTTCACATTGTCCTCAATATTAAAAAGCAAGAACCAAATAAAGGGAAATGACATCAAACCATACAAAAGAAAATGAATATAAACCAAACAAAAGAAATTAAATAATGACTGGTATGAGAACAAACAGAAGATATTGAAATCAAAACGCAATTAAGGAAATTGAATCTAAGCAAAAGATACAGCATGCTAACAACTAATATGAAATCAAATACACATGAAGGAAAATGCATTCACACTCATGAATAACAAACAAAAATCTAAAACATTAAGGGAAAAGAAAAGTTTATTCCGACGGTGGTGGCAACGTTGATGGCAACGGAGCTTCAAAGTTGTTCCTTCGACAGAAGTTAAGGAACCGTTTTTCAAAATGTGCTGCTCCTTATGAACCTACCGTATTTGAGTGCCAAGTTCATTTATTTGGGACATCATTTGTTGTTGACCAGAGGCGACTTGGTTTAATAGTTGGTGAAGTCGATCGACCCCCTTTGGTTCACTTGGTTCCTCCTCTACTACTGCATCCTCTAGTTACTAAGCTGCTAGGGATGTAGATGGTTAGGACGTAGCTATATTGATTTGTCTCCTATGGTTAAACATAGTAAACATTTGGGGATTACGGAGTTCCATGGAATGGACCTCCATAATTTCGAGACGCCTTAAATATGATATGTCAAAAATATCATGGGGCGTTGTACGTACCTCTTCCAAATTGTGATTATAAAAATGACCTATAGTGGTGACAATGTGCCCCATTCCAAAATATGAACTTTTTTTATTAATGACACTGATAATTGACCTAAAGATTCTAAAAGATGTATTGATTTTTACTTTATGATCCATGCACCATAAGAAAAAGACTTCTTTAGCTGAACATTTACTACTCTCGGTTTTATTGAACACAGTTAAGCACATATATTTATGCAACAGTAAATGTTTGACACTACGTATTAAAGCATTTGGTGCATTTTGTGAATTGAAACAGTCCTCCCCCATCAAAATATTCCAATATGAGTGAGCATCAAAATCAGGATGGTCATCCATAACTTTTGTATTTTTAAAATAAAAAAGATGTCGCATAAAAATAAAATCTAGTTTATATGGAACACCGAATAATCGAAACCAAAAGACATCCATTTTTGTGGCATATTGGACGGTAGTGAAAAACTCAATTGTCATCATAGGATGAATAATCATGTCGCACCTTACGAAACTATTCTACCCTATGTTGTTGACTAGCCCCTCAATCCTTGTCCTTACTCATATGTTTTCTAACAAATCAAAGTCAAAATACCAAGGAAGGATGATTCCCCTATTTTTTAACAAATTTAAGTCAAAATACCAAGGAAGGATGATTCCCTTATTTTTAAAATCACAGAAATACGTAGCTTCTTCTTTTGAGTAAATCGGGAAAGGAGCCCGATAAGTAGCCGCTAAATTTGTTTTTCCTTCACCTAAGACTAGTTAGCTCAATTCATTGAATGGTTTCTGAACCATCATCTTCTTTGGTGCCATTATAGAAGAGAAATCTTCAAAAAACAAAGAAGAGAGAGTGAATTTCGACCTAGAGAAAGCAAGAGCAACAATCTTAACTAAATCTTTATGTTTTTGAAGGAATAATGCATGAAAACATGAAAGAATGTAGGATTAATGACAAGGAATGATAAACATACCAAGAATCTAGATGAAAAATGAAGAGTTCTTGAGAGGAAGAAGAAAGGAAGTAATGGGTTAGAGAGAGAGAGAGAGTACAAAAAATTGAAAGAGCAATGAAAGGAAGAAGGGGAAATTTTAAACCCCCCTTCGAATGGACTTCTCATGGGCATGGGAATCATGGATTCTTCTCCAGAAATTTTCTAGAGAAGATTCCCACATCCGTGGGAATCCACCTAATTCCCACGGGCATAGGTTTACTCTCTAGAAACTTTCTGGAGACGATTCCCACTTCCATGGGAATCACCCCAATTCCCACAAACGTGGGAATTGGTGATCCTCAAGATTCTAAACCTTCTTTCTAGTGTAATTTCATTCTCAATGATTACAACACCTACAAAAAACATCAAGCTGATATCAAAAGAAAACAAATCAAAATTCAATCACACCAAATTAAACGTCTATCAAATATAACTAATCAGTAACACATTAAAATAAGTCGAAGAACTAACTAAGTAAAACCATCAAAAGATACTAAGCATGCTAAGTTAGAGTCATTAGCTTAACCTTCCTCATAAATTCATGAGCATACGTAAGATAAGAAAGAGATAACCTCCCTTTCTTATGGATATGTCCCTCTATAGTATGACATACAGTGATGCCCATTGACTTTGAATGATTCTCCCTTGTCATTTTCTAGCTCCAAAGCTCCATGGGAAAATGTTTGAAGAACTTTGAAAGGTCCACTCCATCTTAACTTGAGTTTGCCCATAAATAGCGGAAGCCTTGAATTAAAAAAAAGCACTAAGTCTCCTTTTTTGAATTCCTTCTTTTTGATGTGGCGATTATGCCATTTTTTTGCCCGTTCTTTATATAATTTAACATTTTCAAAGGCTTCATATCTTAATTCATCCAACTCGTCGAGGTGTAATAATCACTTTTCTCCTGCCAACTTCCAATCCATATTCAATTTATTGATCACCTAATAAGCTCGATGTTCCAATTCTATTGGTAAGTGGCATGGCTTACCATATACAAGTCGATATGGTGTTGTACCTACTAGAGTCTTAAAAGTTGTTTGATATGCCTACAGGGCATTGTCTAATTTTATTAACTAGTCTCTTCTTTAAATGTTCACTGTCTTTTCCAAAATCCTTTTCATCTCTCTATTGATCACTTCCACCTGACCATTAGTTTGCAAATGGTACGGGGTAGCCACTCTGTGATGAACATTGTATCTTCTCAGAAGGTTCTCAAATGACTTGTTGATGAAATGACGTCCCCCATCACTTATGATTGTTCTATGTTGGCCCCTTAAAATTTTTTCCATTAACATAAGCATAAGAGCTTATGAAATAGAAGCATGAGAAGAAATTGACGGTATTTTCGATATATAGCTTAAGAATCAAGGGTAAAGTGGACTTTTGGGAAAATCATGGTGGACTTGTCTTATTGGCAGAACGGCGGTGTGAATGAGGCAAGAAAACAGAAGGAAAAAGAGAGGTTTTGGCTGTGAGTGAAAAGAAGAGAGTTGAAAGCTAAGTTGAAATTTCTGTAAAGCTTAAAGAGAGAACATCCGAGTGCA
>JANZXR010043646.1:15411-41002 GCA_027575705.1 Erythroxylum echinodendron | reverse complement strand
TGTAGGAGGTTTGAGGATGGACTCAAGATGGAGATCAGAACAAGGTTGGCACTTTTAGATTTGGGTACTTTCACTGAGATGAGAGCTGCTTCAATTAGAATTGAGCATCTACTAAGAGAGAGACAAACAGAGACTGGGCAAGGGTCCAAAGGGAAGAGGCCTAGTGAGAGTCGGGGCAGTTTTGGTGAAAGATTCAGTAAGACCCAGAACAAAGCATTCAGACCACCAGGTGGATCCAGCCAGTCAGGATTTGGGTAGGGGGTAGATCTTCACAGAATGTCAGTGGAAGGGGTGCAGTACAGAATCAGTTTTCAGTATGTGAGTATTGTGAGAGGAGGCATAGTGGTAAGTGTTGGAGGGTAACTAGAACTTGCCTCAAATGCGGCTCCTTTGACCACCAGATTATGGATTGTCCTGTTACTTTAGGAGTTCAGACTGGTGTGAGCGGGTGATCTGGGAGTGATGCTATGATCCAGCAGAGCAGAGGCAGTGGATCTGGACAGAGAGGCCAAGGTAGAGGAAGAGTGAGCTCTGGAAATTCTTCCATGAAGACAGAGGGGCGGGGTAGTCGACTGCAGTCCCAGGCTAGGGTCTATGCTATGACCAAGCATGAGGCTCAATACTCACCAGATGTTGTGGCAGGTGCACTTCTTATTTATGACTTTGAGGCATTTGCACTACTAGATCCAGGATCCACATACTCCTTTATCGCACTGCATCTAGCATATAGGCTGCATTGTACTAGGGAGATGTTACAGTATGGGTTAGAGGTGAGTACACCTCTAGATAGTACTACTGTCATAGGAGAAGTCTACAAGGGGTGCTTGATTAGGATCGATCAAGCAAAATTGGAGGTAGACTTAATTATCTTACAGTTGAGAGAGATAGACATTATCCTAGGCGTGGATTGGCTCACCGTTCATAGGCCTATCATGAGCTGCTGCACCAAGAAGGTAGTACTAGAATCTCCTGGTCAGCCGAGAGCAGTATACAGAGGAGTTAATCAAGCGGTGCTAGCTAGGATGATATCTTTCATAAGTGGACTGAGATTGATGCAGGGAAGATGTGAGGCCTATTTGGCCCACATCATTGATACTAGAGCAGAGCAGAGTATACAGGACATTCCCGTAGTTAGGGAATTCCTGGATGTGTCTCCCGATGAGCTACCTGGTTTACCATCAGATCGAAAAATGGATTTGACAATTGATCTAATTCCAGGTACTGCTCCTATATCTATTCATCCATGTAGGATGGCACCTGTAGAATTGAAGGAGTTAAAGACTCAGCTTCAGGAGTTATTGGAAAAGGGTTTTATTAGACCCAGTGTTTCACCTTGGGGAGCTCCAGTGCTATTTGTGAAGAAGAAAGATGGGACTTTGAGGTTATGCATCGATTATAGGCAGCTGAATCGGGTGACAGTGAAGAACAAGTACCCATTGCCTAGAATTGATGATTTGCTTGATCAGATGCAGGGATTTAAGATCAGGGTACTATTAGTTGAAGATAGTTGAGGCTGATGTACCTAAGAGTGCATTCAGGAGCAGGTATAGGCATTTTGAGTTTCTAGTGATGCTGTTTGGACTGACTAACTCCCCGGTAGCTTTTATGGCTTTGATGAATAAGGTGTTTCAGCCCTACCTAGATTGATTTGTAATTGTGTTTATTGATGATATCTTGGTGTATTCGAAGAGCAGAAAGGAACATGCTGAGCATTTGAGAGTTATTTTACAGATTATAAGGGAAATATAGTTGTATGCCAAATTCAGTAAATGTGAATTTTGGTTGGATCAGATTGTGTTTATGGGGCATATAGTGACTAGAGATGCCATACAGGTAGATCCAAAGAAGATAGAGGCAGTGATGAATTGGGAAGCTCTAAGAAATGTGTCTAAAATTCGAAACTTCCTAGGATTGGCTGAATATTATCGGAAGTTTATCAAGGGGTTTTCACTGATCTCAACCCCTCTGACAAAGCTTCTGAGGAAGAATATGGTGTTTAGATGAATGAGGAGTGTCAGAAAAGATTTAAGGAACTGAAACATTGGTTCACTACTACACCGGTGTTCACTATTCCATCAAGGACTGGAGGATATGTGGTATATAGTGATGTGTCGCATCAAGGATTGGGATGCGTATTGATGTAGCATGGCAAGATGATCGCCTATGCATCGAGATAATTAAGGTCTCACGAGATCAATTATCCGGTACATGATTTAGAGCTAGCTGCAGTTGTCTTTGTTTTAAAGAGTTGGAGACATTATTTTTATGGAGAGACTTTCTAGATATACACAGATCATAAGAGTTTGAGATATCTGCTGAGTCAGAGGGAGTTAAACTTGAGACAGAGAAGATAGATTGAATTATTGAAAGATTATGGTTGCACTATTGAGTACCACCCGATGAGAGCTAATGTGGTGGCAGATGCTTTGAGTAGGAAGTCTAATATCAGTACAGCTAAGATTTAGTTATCGAGGCTGCCTAATTTGATTCATTTGATAGCTTTGAATGTGGAGTTGAATTTGTGGCAGAAAGAGACATTGATTGCTACATTAAAGCTGAGACCAATGTTGTATGATAGAATACGAAAAGTTCAGGGGAAAGATCTCAATATGGTGAAGCTTATGGGAAAGGTAAAGATGAATCCGAATTTTGAATTTGAGTTGATGGATGAGACTTTATGGTTGAAGCAGAGGCTGTGTGTGCCTAATGTGGATGATCTGAGGAAAGAGATACTTGAGGAAGCTTATATGGCTGCCTATGCTATGCATCCTGGTACTACCAAGATGTATAACACACTGAAGGAGCATTTTTGGTGGCCTGGAATGAAGAAGCAAGTGGCGGAGTATGTTTCTAAGTGTATGACATGTCAGCAGCTTAAGGCTGAGCATCAGGCTCCAGTAGGGAAGCTAAATTCGTTGCCAATTCCGGAGAGAAAATGGGAATGGATTACTATAGAGTTCATCATAGGACTGCCTAAGACTTCGAGGCAGAATGATGGTATATGGGTGATAGTGGACCAGTTGACTAAGTAGGCCCACTTCTTAGCAGTAAGAGAAAATAATTCACTTGATCAGTTGGCTCGAAGATATGTGAATGAGTTAGTGAGACTGCATTGGGTTCTAGTATCCATTGTATCAGACAGGGATCCCAGATTTACTTCGAGATTCTGGAAGAGCTTACAATCTGCTATGGGTACTAAGTTGAATTTTAATACAACATTTCATCCTCAAGCAGATGGACAAAATGAGAGGACAATAAAGAATGTTGAGGATATGCTCAGAGCTTGTGTATTGGAGTTTCATAAAACTTGGGATCAATATATAACACTGATAGAGTTTTCCTACAACAACCACTATCATAGTAGTATCGGGATGGCACTGTATGAGGCACTGTATGGCAGAAAATGTCGGTCATTATTGTGTTGGGATGAAGAGGGCTTGATAATGGTTGAAGGCTTAAAGTTGATACAAGATATAGTAGACAAGGTGAAGTTGATCTGAAACTGAATTAAAGTGGCTCAAGATAGACAGAAGAGTTATGTGAATCAACAACGAAGGGACATGGAATACAGTGTAGGATTTCTGAGAGTGTCACCTTGGAGAGGAATTTTGAGATTCGATAAAAAGGGAAAGTTGAGCCCTAGGTACATTGGTTCTTATGAGATCATTGAGAGGATAGGACCTTTGGCCTACATGTTAGCTTTACCGAATGAAATGTTCCAATTGTATAATGTATTTTATGTGAGTATGCTCCGAAGATATCGAGCAGATCCAACACATGTGATACCAGCTCAAAAAATTGAGGTTGCTAGTAATTTAAGCTATGCTGAAGAGCCAATCAAGACAGTGGGATCTCAGATCAAGCAGTTGATGAATCGAGTCTTTCCATTGGTGAAAGTCCTTTGGAGGAATCACTCAACTGAAGAAGCAACTTGAAAAACGGAGGAGCATATGAGGAAACAATATCCCTGCTTGTTCGAGCAAATAGGTAAGAATTTTGAAGAAGAAATTTCTTTTAATGAAGGGAGAGTTGCAACATCCTGTTATCTTCGGGAGGTTAAAATAGTAAATATGAGTGATTTATGAGAGCTTATAAATGCAATTTTTTCATGCGTATGCATTATATGATATGCTCATATTCATGAATATTGAATTTTTGCACGTGAAAATAATTGCATATGTATTCATAAACATTCCGGGTATAATTGATTTATAATTGAAATGTGAATATGATTTTGTGGAGTTAATTATTATGTTAATGTTAGTAAGATTTTTTTTAACATAGGTTAATTGAATTAACGTGTTAAGGTAGTAAGATTGCATGAAGAGTATTTTTGGGGGATCACTTAAGGATAAAAGATAAAAGGCATATAAGGAAGGGCAAAATGATTATTTTATATTCATTAAGGTTATAAGTGGAAGAACAAAGCAAAATGTGAATTGAGAAGAGAGAAAAACAAAAATAGAAGAGAGGAGAAGAGAGTTTCGGTGGTTTGAGAGAAAAGAAGAGATTTGAGCTAGGTTTCTTCATTTCTTAGCTTTTAAGAGAGATTTTAAGGTGGTTCAAGAAGAGAAAAAAGTAGAGGAAGAGAAGAGCTTTCACTAGAACCAAGAAAAAAATTAAATCCTTCCAACCTCCATGAAGATTGTATGAAGCTAGGGAGCTAGGTCTCTTAGTGTTCTTGAAGAATTTGAAGAGAAATAAAGCAAGTTATGCTTTAAATATCATTGGTTAGTGTAAATGGTGTATGAAAATGTGATGAATGAATGAATGAATGAATGAATTTTTGCCTTGTTTTGTATTGATGATGAATTAGAGCTAGCATGATCATAAAAATGGTGTTAGAAGTGTGATGATTTATTGATAATTGATAAGTTCTTGTTGTTGAGATGATTTTTGAGATAGAAAGGTCAATATGATGAATGCGTATATGATATGTTTGGTTTTTGGTATATATGATCAAGCATGGATTTTAAATTGTGTATAGATGAGATTGAACTATAATTGGGGTATAAATGAAGAGGAAATGATGTGGGTATAAGTTAGAAATGATAGACTAAACAAAAGAGATGAATTAGGTTGAAATTGATGATGAGTGTTGGAAATATGCTAGATATAGTGTTTCTACTGAACGTGCATCTGTATTTTTAAGATATCTTGAGTTACAGATATTCAAATGGGATGATTGTCAATTTATCGTAAACTAGACACTTATGGCTACAATTCTTGTGAAGAGATAGAATTTTATTATGTCCCAAAGAGTTGAAATTTGGTTTGAAGTTAAGTATTGGTCGTTTTCTCAGTTTTTGAATAGTGTGTAGTAAATTGGGTATAACTTTCAGTATACTGATCCAAATTGTATGAACTTAGGTTCCTTAGAAACTTAATACATATATAAACAATTGTTTAGAAGTAGGTATTGCCAGAAAACCTCATTTTCTAACTCATAATGGTCATAAAAAACTGACTTGAAAAATAGAGTTGGAAAAACTGGAAAATGAGTCTTGTCTACTGCTTTTTGTGAAAGTTCGCCACAGCCAACTCCTTGGTTTGCCGCAGCCAACTTGCACAATTGCTCTCGAGAAAAGTTAACCGCAGCCAACTATTGTCTTCGCCTCAGCCAACTTTCCTGCATAGCTTAAACATGTTTCAGTATTTTGATCATAACTCATTCTGTAGTTATCCGAATGGAGTGATTCTTGAATGGGAGTAAACTAGAGACATAGACCTACAAATTGTCTCAAGAAGTGGAATTTTTATTCTTTCTCTAAAATATTGAATTTCTGGATGGAAGTTGTATATAGTACATTGTTTTTGAATGTGAACAACCCGATAATGTTGGAGATATATCTTCCAAATTACTACACCAAATTGAGTGATTTTGGTGTCAATGGAAAGATAAGACATAGAGGAGCACTTTTATAAGAGGGAGTATGACCAAATTACATTAGTTTGGATTTCTAATTGAATGTAAATAGTACGCCCGAAAGTGTGACTTGGAAAAAATCCGAAGTGAGTCAATGAGAAAGGAATAGAGATTTTAATGGTTTTATTGAGGCATAAACCTAAGCATAAATTATACTTAGATGAGTTTTGATATGAGATTAATTTTGAGATGAAATTGATGGATAAATACTCAGGATTATTATGAACATGCATTGTACATAATTCATTTCATCCATGTGCATTGTGATATATGTGTATATTATTTGATATAGAGAAGCAACTGGAACGTCAACCTCTAGACGTTGCCGGAATTTCCAGGTATTAGATTCGAGAGAAACTAGTGAGTAACCTAGACGATCTCACTTAATTACTTATTTGCTTAAATTCTGTTATAAATGATTGAATGAATATGTTTTGATTGTTGATTTCAGACAATGAATGTCCGATGACCATGATTTTGGAATGAGATATTGAAGTGCTGCTTGAATGTGAATATGATGAACTAGGTGCTTCATCATATGATTGATTGTGATAGATGCATTCCATACATAAGTTCACAATCAGATAATAGCAATTGTGATCAGAGTAGCCACCGATCAGAGCTTAAAGCTCAAAATGTGAAAAGAGCCTCGAGCTCAGACAGTGATTAAGAGCCTAAGGCTCACTACGTAAAATGAGCCCTATATTCTCATCAGATAGGGGATAGTTAGCAATGAACCTGGTATCTAACATAGGTACGGGACAGTTCAGGCACTCGGTCACAACAACGTAACAATTGGAAAGGAGTCTCACGAACATCTATATGCATTCGTTAAGTCTGGTTGATTGATTGAAAGGCATAATTGCCTATGCTTAAGTGAAAATGTGATACATGATCAATTATGAGAAAATGTGATTATCTGTAATGTGAAATGATGTGATGCATGAATTGAGTGAACCATCGATGATGGTTACCTCATCTGAGTTCGAAAAACTCACCCAAAATTACACGTTGACATTTTAGGACCGAGAGACGACTCTAGCTACTGAGAGGCTCTACCAGCCGTGTAGATTGTGATTTGGCAAGAGAAGTCATGGCTCAAAGGTCGGTCAGCTGGGATCTTTGAATATATTAGATAGACTTTGTATATTTTCCTCTTTCATGTAGTACTTTGCTATTAGGTTTTGAAGATGTACATGTAGTAAGTGATTAAAGGTACAATACATGTAGTAAGTGACTAAAGGTACAATGAAGACTTTCGGTTTTGTGAAGTGAATTGAGGAAAAAGTTGGTTTTAAAATATTGTGATTTCCTTATGATGCTTTATAAGTGAATAATGATATGATGCCATGTAAAGTGAATGTAGTGATCGATAGTAGCCTGCCCTTATCGTAGGATATGTACCGAAATGACCTCCGGAAGTCCCGGTATGTACCCTGTGGTAAGGGGGTGCTACAAAGATAGAGTGAGTGCCCAGATTCTTCAAAAAAATCAATTTCCCACGCAAGGGCGAGGGAGATACTGGGCATAAGACGCAGCTGGCGATATCACCAAGCGAGGTAAGACTGATGTTCCAGACTTTGAGAGACAATTGGATGGTACAAAATTCAGTGATTGGATTGATTCGCTTGAGACATTATTTAGTGCGTATGATATGTCAAATGATCGGAAGGTTAGATTTGCAAGGATGAAACTGGTTGGACTAGAGAAGGTTTGGTGGTGTGGGGATGAATGTGATATGGAGAGGATACAACCAGCACAAAGTATCAGTTGGCCTGAGATGAAGGCAAAACTTTTTGAAAAGTATATGCCAACCAATTATCTTCTAAAGATGCGTGAATCAGCCTATGTTTTACGTCAAAGCAACATGTCTGTCACTGAGTATGTCTAGAAATTTGAAGAGCTAAAGATTCACGGTCAGATTATAGAGGACTCTAGCCAAGCACTTGCTCGATTCAAGACTGATTTAAGGGCTGATATTCGAAGAGGTTTACTGGGAAAAGATTTATACAGCACGGAACAAGCAGCCTAGGTAGCTTTAGAGATAGAAGAAGACTTGACTACACAATTGCAAGAAAAGTTAGCTTTCAAAGTGGGGAGACAACTACAAGAAGGAGCAGTGATGTAAACAGAAGAACAAGAGCATCCCTACAATAACTTCCTAGCCGTTCTTACAATCCGAGACCGCCTTCTAATGCAGCACAAAATAAAAGCAGAGATGATAAAGGGCCTGTTTGTTTCAAATGCGGAGAACGAGGCCATATGGGTTACCAATGTCCTAGAAAGAATAACTTACATGTGGGAGTTATGCAAAAGGAAGAGGAGCAACATCCAAACTTAGAGGAGAACACCACAAACTATGGGATTTATACATGTGACGACTTGCTAGATGATGATGAAGTAGATACTTCTGTTTTGTCCGTCATGCGATGAATGCTTACAATCCCTAAGGTGGATGATGAGGATTAGCAACGTACTGCTATATTTCAGACCTTGGTTTGTTGTGAAGACCAAGCTAAGAAGCTTATCATTGATGGAGGAAGCTGTGCAAATGTTGTTTCAACTTCTACGGTGGAACGTCTTAAAATTCCAACCCAATTACATCCTAAACCTTACAAAGTGGCTTGGATAGATGACATAACCTTACTGATAACTCAACAATGCTTAGTTTCTTTTACTTGTGATTCTTATAAGGATTCCATACTATGTGATATAGTTCCTATGCAAATTGCTCACATCCTTCTTGGACATCCCTGGCTTTATGTTCGTCATATGAAACATGATGGATGTGAGAATACGTACACTTTGACAGTTGGGAAGAAATTTATTATCTTCAAGCCAATGAGCTTAAATGACTTCAAGACATATATAGGGAAGCCTAAAAATTTGAAGGGCTTTACTGAAGATAGAAATACCTAAAAATTTTGTCAAAAGAGCCATTCCAAGCTGCCAGCAACGAGTCGAGAATGATTTTTGCAGTTGTCACAAAAGAAAAAGACCATTCAGCTGCTGCCCAATTCTCTAAATTAAGCCCCGAAGTGTCCAACTTGCTGTTGAAGTTCTCTGATATTGTACCTAATGAGTTACCTAAGGAATTACCTCCTTTACGCAAATCCAGCATGCAATTGATCTTATTCTAGGCTCTCCACTACCTAATCTTCCAGCTTATCAAATGAGTCCTAGTGAGCATGATGAGCTTAAAAGGCAAGTTAACGAATTATTGTCCAAGGGGTTTGTTCGTGTAAGTCTAAGTCCCTGTGCTATGCCAGCCTTGCTTACAATCAAGAAAGATGGTTCTTGGCGTATGTGTGTGGATTGTAGAGCCATACCTAAGATTATCATCAAGTATCGTTTTCCTATTCCTTGCTTGGATGATATGTTGGATGTAATGGAAGATTCTACAATCTTTACTAAGCTTGATTTAAGAAGTGGGTATCATCAAATACGAATCAGACCTGGTGATGAATGGAAGACAACTTTCAAGACTAAGGATGAACTCTATGAATGGTTAGTTATGCCATTTGGACTTTCTAATGCTCCTAGTACTTTTATGAGGTTCATGAATCAAATATTCTAGCCATTTCATGGTCATTTTCTTGTTGTCTATTTTGATGATATCTTGATTTTCCAACAACACTAAAGAAGAGAACATTTCTCATCTTCAACAAGTCATGCATGTTCTTCGCCAAGAGAAACTCTACATCAACTTGAAGAAGTGTTCTTTTATGACAGAGAATGTGGTGTTTTTGGGTTTCATTGTTTCATCTAAAGGAGTGGAAGTTGACCCTGACAAAGTTAAAGCTATTCGAGAATGGCCAACTCCTGCAACTTTGAATCACGTGCGAAGTTTTAATGGATTAGCCACTTTGTGTAGGCGTTTCACCAAGAATTTCAGCACCATAGTGGCGCCTATAACTAATTGTATGAAGAAGGGTCAGTTTCTTTGGGTAGAGGCAGCATTCAAAGCTTTTGAAGAAGTCAAGAACATAATGACAGAAGCACCTATTCTATGCCTTCCAGACTTTTCAAAGGTATTCGAAGTTGCTTGTGATGCTTCTCATATGGGAATTGGTGGAGTGCTTAGTCAAGAAAGACATCCTATTGCCTATTTCAGTGAAAAGTTGAATAAAGTTAGCAAAAGTATTCAAACTATGATAGAGAATTTTATGTTGTGGTTCCAGCACTTCGGAATTGGCATTATTATTTGATTTATAAGGAGTTTATGTTGTATCTGATCATGAGGCACTCAAAAATATCAACTCCCGGCAAAAATTGAATTTTCGCCATGCAAATTAGGTTTCTTTCTTACAAGAGTATTCATTTGTTCTCAAACATAAAGCTGGAATTGAGAACAAAGCAGATGATGCATTGAGTCGAAGGGCACAAATCCTTACTTGTATGAATGTTCAAGTTATTGAGTTCGAAAAACTTCAGCAAGCTTATCCTTTTTGCAAGAATTTCAGCATTATATACTCTGATATAATGGCTGGAAAATAAGATGAATATCCTACTTATTCTATCAAGGATGGGTATTTCTTCAAAGGAACTCGCCTATTTCTACCTAACACATCTCTTCGTGAGGAGATGGTTCGAGAATTACATGCTAGAGGAGCAGCAGGACATTTTGGAAGAGATAAGACTATTGCAGTGGTGGAGGATCGATTTTATTGGCCAGTTATAAAAAGGGATGTTGCTCGAATTGTTGCAAGATGTCGAACTTGTCAGATTTCTAAAGGAAGACAACCAAATATAGGCTTATATATACCTTTGCCTACTCCTCATGAACCTTGGCAAGATTTAAGTATTGATTTTGTTCTTAGGTTCCTTAAAACTTCACAAGGACACGACTCAATACTTGTGGTGGTTGATCGCTTTTCCAAGATAGCACATTTTATCCCTTGTTCTAAGATATAGGATGCTGTCTATATTACTAAACTTTTTTTTAATGAAGTTATTAGGCTTCATGGTTTGCCAAAGACAATTGTTTCCGATCGTGATGTGAAGTTTATGAGTTACTTTTGGCCTTCTTTGTGGAAAAGTTTAAACACAAACTGAATTTTTCTTTTTCTTTTCATCCACAAACGGATGGCTAAACGGAAGTTGTTAATCAAAGTTTAGGTGAGCTACTTCGTTGTTATGCTGGTGATCAAGTTTCAAGTTGGGATCAAGTTCTTCCTGTGGATGAATTTGCTTATAATAATTCAGTAAATAGGAGTACAGGACGAAGTCCTTTTGAGATTGTGACAGGTTTACTTGAAAACCAGTTGATTTGGTTCCCTTACCTATTGATGCATGACCTAGCATGAAGGCAGAAGCATTTGCAAAACATATACAGGAAGTACATGATGATGTTGGTCGTAAGAATGCTTCTAGCAATAAAGCATACAAGTTTCAAGCTGATTCAAGGAGAAAATTTACAGAATTTGAGGAAGGAGATATGGTTATGGTGCGGATTAGACCTGAAAGATATCCTAAAGATGTCTTTAAGAAGCTTCATCCTAGAACCACTGGACCTTACAAGATTTTGAAGAAGATTAATTCAAATGCCTACGTTCTAGATCTTCCCAATGATATGGGCATAAGTAGCACTTTTAACATAGAGGATCTTACTTTGTATCATGATCATGATGATGATGGTAATGTTGCTGATTCTACCGTTTCTAGGATGCCACCAACACCTCACCTCAAAGATGAGATTGAAGATATTGTGGATCATCAACTGGTTTCTACTAGGAAAGATGGTTACCATAAGTTTTTTGTCAAATGGAAGGGTCGAGGTTATTCAGATTACACTTGGATTACAGAAGAGGAATTGTTAAAGCTTAATCCCGACCTTCACGCATGTTTTCATGCAATAAACTCAGGGTCGAGTTCTTCGAAGGCGGGGAGACCGATGCAGAATACAAAATAGCATATTCAGGGGTATTTTAGTAAATTCTAGAATTGATGGAATTTCTGAAATAATTATATTTCTATTTTAGTAGTTCTAGTTTTAGATTTATTTGATTTTCCTAATCTAAATAGGATTAGTTATGTTTTTCCTAGATAGTTATATATTTTTTTAATTAGGATTAGAATCCATTTCATATTAGGATAACAAGTAGCTCTATATAAAGCTCATGTTATGTTTTATTTTCAAAACATATTTGCTTAACAAATTTTCAAGATTTTATGCTACTTTGTTTGAATGAAACAATCTTTTCTTAGTTGTGACTCCTAAGAACCCCAAGTGTGAAACTTAGGTTATTTTCTTCTAGGTGTGATTCCTAGAAATATACCCTTCAATTCCTATTGTTAACCCACTGAAATATCCTAAACACCCATCCTCTAAGCTGTCCTACATCATAGTGTTAAGGTTGAGTGATGTCGATTCAGTAAAGCCTTCAATAATTCTATTATGCTTCGGTGAAAGAATTAATCTAGGTGAGAGCCCCGCAGATGTAGGCAAGGAGTGCTGAACTGTGTTACCAAATTTCTGCTGTTCTTATTATTTTGTTGTTACTTGGTTTTATTTTGTTCGTGCCAAAGAAGTTTACGCAAAGTTTACGAAATTATTACCCCTTTACAGTTTTTCAATTGGTATCAGAGCAAGGCCACCGGTTTAGAACTTGGTAGCAAGTTGGTGTAGATCCTAGTTTCGTGAACATCACTACAAGAGAGGGTGGATCAATCACCAGATTACCACTATTGGATGGATCTAACTATCTTACATGGAAATCACGGATAAAAGTCTTCATTCAAGCTCAAGACAAGAAAGCTTGGCATTCAATAGTACATGGTTGGATGCATATGATATTCACTGATGATAAACGAGAGGCAGTTCAAAAATATTCATCCGAAAGGATAGGAGTCGAAGAAGAAAGTGCACTCAGAAATTCACAAGCAATGCATGCGATATTTAGTGCTGCTGATGAGGGACGCTTCTCAATAATTTCAGCCTGTGAATCGGCAAAAGAAGTGTGGGATGCTTTGCAAACCATTCATGAAGGGTCAAATTTTGTGATAGCGTCGAAATTGCAGAAGTTAGCCATGCGGTTTGAAGAGCTGAAAATGGATGAGAATGAGACTATTGGAGACTTTCATGCAAAATTGAGAGACATAGCAAACAAGGCTCATCAACTGGAGAAGAAATACTCCAATGTGAAATTAGTCAAGAAAACGTTGAGATCGCTACCTCCAATATTTATTCCAAAAATTGCAGCAATTGAGGAGGCACATGATATTGATAATCTGTCATTACAAAAAGTTATTGGAATCTTTACAAACTTCGAGATGAATCTTTTAAGAGGTAAGTAAGAAATAAGCAAAGGATTAGCACTACAAGTGGAAACTGGAAAATGTGTGAATGACGCAAAAGATGAATCAGATGAAAATGAAGACTTAGTACTACTCAAACGAAATTTTGGTAAATAGATAAAAAGAATGAAGAAGGACAGACCTAGCTTTAGACAATATGGCGGAAGTTCATCAAGTAACAATTCAAGACATTAATTCAAGACACAAAAGGGTGAACAGAAGGTAAGAAGAATTTAATGTCATGAATGTCAAGGTTTTGGACACATTCAAGACGAATGTGCTAATACTTTAAAGAAGAAAAAAGGAAAATCCTTTACGAGCACCTGGAGTGAAAATGATTCTGATAGTGAATATGGTAGCGAAGAAGAAATCGCTAATGGCTCAGCATTGGTTACTCTATATAGCAAAAGTCCAGTTTATTTGCTTAACAGTAACTGAGAAAATGTGTAGAAAGAATGAAAGATTAAGGTAAGAGATCTCTTTATAAAGAGCACAATATAAGAGCTAGAAAAGAAGTTGATGTTAACGTCAGATGAGCTTGGTAAAGCTAGAATGAAATTGATAAGTACTGAAAAGGGATTGAGAATGTTGAATGGAGGCATGGAAAAACTAGATAAGTTAATAGAAAATGGTAAGGTTAAAGAAAATTTCAAAGGCATAGGCTATAAAAGTGAGTGCTCGAAAGTGAATGAGGAAAAGTTGATATGTCCATATCAGCCCAAGAGGTAGAAGCATCGAAAAAGAATCTATAATTTATACCCACATGTCATTTTTGTGGAGTCATTGGGCATATAAGGCTAAGATGTTATCAGTTATTGCAGATGCTGTTTCAAAGAAGACAAAGCCGAAAAAGTATACATCCTCCTTAAAAATTTCAACAACTTTCAATAACGAAATCTACTTGGGTAAAAAGAAGTGAATTGCAAGTTCTCGTAGTTCGTACATCAATGAAGGCAACTTTGCAACATGTTTGGTATTTTGATAGTGGTTGGTATTTTGATAGTGGATGTTCACGCCATATGATGGGAGAAAAGGCTTACTTAACTGATTATTAAAAATGTATGGATGGTCATGTGACTTTCGGAGATGGAAATAAAGCTTCCGTGATTGCAGAGGAACATTATGCATAGATGGTTTGCCTCCTCTCAAGAATGTGCTCCATGAAGATGGATTAAAAACAAATTTGGTAAGTATAAGCTAACTTTGTGATAATGGGTTGCTAATTAAATTTACAAGTGATGAATGCAGGGTACTTTCTGAACAAGGAGAATGCATCGTGAGCGGCAACCAATCAATCGACAATTGCTACATGTTGCAAGTCATGACTACGTGTAAGTCAGCTACTCATGAGAATGAAATTGATTTATGGCATCAAAGGATTGGGTATGCAAATTTTGATCTCATCAGCAAATTGACAAAATTGGAGGCTGTTAAGAGTCTAGTTAAAATGAACAAAGAAGGAAAAACAAATTGTAGGGTGTGTCAAATGGGAAAATAGCTAAGAGTGCCACATAAGAAGGTTAGACATGTTACCTCATCTCGCATACTTGAATTAATTCACATAGATTTGGTTGGTATGACACAACATGAAAGCATTGGTGGGATGAGATACTTTCTAGCTTGTGTTGATGATTATTCGAGATATAACTGGATATCATTTTTGAAAGAAAAATCAGATACTTTCAAGGCTTTTAAAAGCTTATGTATGCAGGTCATGAATCTGAAAATTTTTACTATATTGAGAATTCTATCGAATCACGGAAGAGAATTTAAGAATACAAGTTTTAATGATTTATGTGATGAGTATGGCATCATACAAGAATTTTCATCACCCAAGACACCACAACAGAATGGAGTTGCTGAAAGGAAAAATAGAACACTTCAAGAGATGGCCAGATCTATGTTAAATGGAAGTAAAGTATCTATGCGATTTTAGGTTGAAGCGGTTAACACAGCATGTTACATATGTAACAAAGTGTATCTTCGAAGCTTTTTGAACAAAACGTTATATGAACTTTGGAAGGGAAAGAAACCAGATGTAGGTTACTTTCATATTTTTGGAAGTAAGTGTTATATTCTTATGGATCGGGAACAGCTTGGAAAATTCGAAAGCAAAAGTTATGAAGGAATTTTCATTGTTTATTCAACTCATAGTAAAGGTTACAAAGTGTAAAATCAAAGAACAAAGAAAGTGCAAGAGTCCATAAATGTTGTGATAGATGATGTATCTTTTTTGAATGGACAAGTGGTAGAAGAAAATCAATGTAAACCATCCAAATCAGCCCAAACAAGCAGTGAGACACAATTGAAGAATTGCCCAGATCTACAGTTACTTGTTGCTGAGGAAGTAAATGCAGGAACTGATCTGTAGTTAGTTGCTGCTGAGGAAGTAACTGCGTGAATAGAAGAACTTTCAGTTACTTCGGATGATGAATCACTCAAAACACTAAAATTTTATTTGAACCGAGATTCTTCATCTCGAATCTGAAGAAATCATCCAGTAGAAAATATTATTGGAGATGTGAGCAAAAGAGGAAAAACAAGAGAAAGAAAAAGGGTTGATTATCGAGAACTTACGGGCTACTTGTGTTACATATCTTCATTCGAGCTAAGGAACGTTAAAGAAACACGACAAGATGAATTCTGGATAGCAGCTATGGAAGAAGAATTGATTCAATTTGCACGGAATGATGTATTGGAATTAGTGCCAAGACCATCAGATAATAATGTAATTGGAACAAAATGGGTGTTTAGGAATAAAATAGATGAATAGGTTAATGTTACCAGAAATAAAGCAAAGCTAGTAGCTCAGGGATACTCTCAAGTGGAAGGTCTTGACTTCGACGAAACTTTTGCACCAGTAGCACGACTTGAATCTATCAGACTATTATTGGGCATAGTATGTGTAAAGCGGTTTAAGCTTTATCCGATGGATGTAAAGAGTGCATTTTTAAACGGATTTATTTAAGAAGAAGTGTATGTCAATCAACCAAAAGGATTTGTTGACTCAACTCATGCAGATCATGTCTTTAAGTTAACGAAAGCTCTTTACGGTCTCAATCAAGTATCAAGAGCTTGATATGAAAGGCTTACACAATTTCTCATCAGGAAAGGCTATAATTGAGGTAGTGTTGACAAATTTTGTTTATTAAAAAGTTCAAATTTGATTTTGTGATTGCTCAAATCTATGTTGACAATATTGTGTTTGGTGCTACACATTTAATAATGGTAGATGAATTTGTTGAACTGATGACATCTGAATTTGAAATGAGTATGGTAGGCGAGCTAAATTTATTTTTGGGTTTTCAAGTTAAACAAGCGAAGGATATAATTTTTATATCACAAACTAAATATGCCAAAAGTTTAATCAAGAAGTTCGGTCTTGAGAATGCCAGATATGGGAGAACACCCATGAGTGTTTGAACAAAATTAAACAAAGATGAGAATGGAAAAAGTATTGATGATAGTTTATATCGGAGTATGACTGGAGGCTTATTATACTTGATTGCAAGTAGGCTAGATATCTATTTTAGTATTGACGTATGTGCTCGTTATCAAGCCAATCCAAAAGAATCACATTTGATAGCGGTGAAAAGAATTATCAAGTATATAAGTGGAACATCAGATTTTGGGATATGATATTCATCCAACTCGACTTCTTATCTCGCTAGATATAGTGATGCAGATTGGGCTGGAAACTTAGATGATCAAAAAAGTACTTCAGGTGGTTGTTTCTGCCTAGGAAACAATTTGATCTCTTGGTACAGCAAGAAGCATAATTCAATTTCATTATCAACCACTGAAGCAGAATACATCGCTGCAAGTAGTTGTTGCTCACAACTACTTTGGATGAAGCAGATGTTAGAAGATTATGAGATTGATAAGAATGTGTTAACCATCTTATGTGACAATAAGAGTGCCATTAACATATCTAAAAATCCAGTTCAACATTCGATAACAAAGCATATTGATCTTCAGTATCACTTCATCCGAGAGCTTGTGGAAAGCAGAACAATCATTCTATCACATGTATCTATGGGAAAGCAGTTGACAGATATCTTCACGAAACCTCTTGTTGCAGTAAGGTTTGAACTTCTTAGAGGAGTTTTGCACTCTGTGTCTTACATTATTAGTGTTTTTACTTCTTCAAGAAAAAAAAAGGAGTTTCACTGCATTTTGCTAAAGGGATTTAAAATCCCTACCATGTTTATTTTGTCCCATTTTTTGCCTCCCTCCTTTGTCTCTGTCGTAGCCCCTCCTCTCAACTTATATCTGTTCTCCTCCTCTGCTTCACTTACAAATACATCGTGTGGTTTGTCTCTCTCACGAAGATTGAAGATTGTGGATCATACTTGCTCATCTTCTGCTCTATTCCCCTCCTAAAGCTATCTCTTTAGTGGACACTCATCTCACGGTATTACTATTTCAAGTTTCAATTTTGGTTATTTTAGTGGGCTTTGATTGGGATTACTTTAAGAATTCTGACGACATTGTGTTTTGAACCATAGATTGGGTATTATTGTGAATGTTGTGATTGTCTATTAAAGACCCATATTTTACGAATTTGCCTTCTTTCGATTCTAATCTGAACTATTTGCAGAATTGATTGGTGTCTCATGAAATTGAAATTGATTTTATCTGGGAGCTAATACTGCTATGACTTTCGTGATTCATCACTGAAGATCTATATCTGTCCTGTGTTTTCCTTCTATCAAGTTTGGCTAGGTTATTCACATTATGTTATTTTGACTGAATTTCATAATACTGTGTTGTAGAAATTGATTGAAATTGACTGATTGTGGTTGGAAATTATTGGGTTGTTGGACTTAACTACGGTTGACATTTCATTGAGTGTGTTCAATAACTATGGGAAAGAACAAGGAGAAGGTTATAGCTTCAGTTTATGATAAAAGAACAGCTGCTCCAGCAAGATACTCAAGTCGATTACTACTAAATCCAGCATCTGGAAAAAGTTTCACCGGGATTGGGTCCTCCTCGGTAGCTCCTATTGACATTCTTGACACCACCTCTGTCCAGGATAAAGCATATCCACTTTATAATGTCACACAAGTTATACTATCAGTGGTTCAAGAATTTGATACAGATTCTGAAGCTACTCCCACAGCATCTGCTCCATCACCTCTGCCTCTTACGACTCCTCCGAAATGAACAAAGATGCAATGTCAAAAAATCGTTCGCCCACCTTGCCATCATTTTTCTATCCGATTGAAAGTTGATGATGCCATTTCTTTTAAGTTTTACACTTCCACAGCAGAACAGAAATGAACTACCCTCAAAGATGTTAGGTTTGTTTTTGATCGACCAATCAACTTGGATGAGTTTCAACAATAGGGATTGCATACTTTACTATCGGAATGTACTTTGTTGTAAGCTTCACTTCTCCCGAAGCATTATGACTCCGAACTGGTAAAGGAATTTTATTACAACTTAACTTATGATATTCTGAATGTGGATGCTATTTCTTATGGAGTTGTCTATGTGCAGGGTCGGGTAGTTCATTTTGATACTACTCGTTTAAATTTGTTTCTGGGATTTGATAACTTGATTGGTGATTTGCTTTATGATGAGTGGACTGTATCCAATAACTTGATAGCTACGGTCTTAACTGGTGGTAAATTGACTGTATGGCCATCCAGTTCTGTTCTTCGATCGTCTATGCTGACTTAAAAATACTTTGTGCTGTTTAAATTGGTTGTAACCAAATAGATGCCTAGTATGCATGTTGTTACTGTTTACTTGGCACAGGCCAAGTTGATTTATGCGATTGGCACTGGCGTGAGATTCATCCTTGGTCGTCTCCTTATTGACACAATGCTCTATTAAGAGTAAGCCCCATTCACTGTTATATTTTCCATGCTTAATCTCATAACTTTTATATGCCAATGAAGTTCCCAGGATTGAGTCAAGCATGCTTGAGTTGGTGGCATTAATGAATATATCTCCGAGGATCTTTCGGCAACCACAGGTGGTGGATTTGCCATATATTACTTCGGGTTCCTCGGATGCCATGGGAACAACTTTGATTAACCCGCTTGCATCTTTTTTGGCTAAAATTGAACGGATTGAAGGCATCGTTCAAGCAACTAGTGACGCTCTTCAAAATTTAAAGCAACGAGATCTTTGTTTCCCCGGCGTTTCTTAATTTCGACTTTTTGGCATGTATTGTCTCAAAAGGAGAGACTAGTTTAGATAAGTCTTTAATTTTTTTCTGATGCATTTTGTTTACTGAAGTTGACTGATGAACTAAAGTTAGCTGATGATTATGTAATATTACATTGAGGGGGAGCATTACAAATCTTATCTTTATACGTCCAATTATGATTATTTATGTAGAGTTCAAGAGTTATGACAAAAATGTCAAAAATGGGGAGATTGTTAGGATATTATATATATATATCTTTTATTCTGTTTTGGCATTTTAATTGGACATACAAAATTAATTATTATAATGGCTGGACACGTGAGTATTTAGGATGTTACTGTTGAGTTAAAAAATTACTGAAGCTATTGAAGTGATGGTGTTGTAGTGGAACTCTCATATTTGAATTGAAGTGGGACTCTTATCATGTGAGAGATTTATGCTTATCCTTACTCTATGGTAGATGTCTTTTTTTTTAATGGAAGTTTGCGAAATCCAAGAAAACGTGTGTATGTTGGCAATTTTTGAAGGTGCCTTTTGTCGTAGCTGAACCCCTATATACCGCTTGTAGCTCTCCCATTATCATTGAAGAACATCTCCATCGTATGTGCAGCAGCTGTGTGAGGGGAAGTCTATCTCTAAGGTGAGTGTGTGAGGTTACGTTGCTGGTGGTGTGTGTACGGTAAGAAAAGTGGTGTGAGTGTGTAGCATCAAAAGTGGTGTGTGTGTGTGTGGCATCAAAAGTGGTGTGTGTGTGTGTGACAATAAGGTATGTGCGTATTGAATAACGCGTGTTTGAAGTGAGATGCTATGATGAAGTTAGCTACAACGTAGAGGGTTGATAAACAATGAATATTAACTACTGTAAAGTGGGGATTGGTTATTAATTGAAGAAACACTGTGACTTTTTTTTGATGCAGAAAGAGTTAACCATAATGAAGAGATTCAGTTGGAGTATTTCTAGAAGATAAAATCATAGGAAAGTCTTTCTTTTTATTTCAAATATATTATTGTTCAGTTCTTATTTTAGTTAAATACTTGAGTTATTTTTATTGATTGTTTTTTAGAGAAAATAGTTAGAAAAATCCTCTGATGAGGTTAACACGAGTCGGTCATGTTATTGGGTGTGAAATCTTTCACGGGGAATAAGGTTGATAGATAGTGTCAATGGTTGAGTAATGTCGGCTCAGTAAAGCCTTGAGTAATTCTATTGTACTTCGGTGAAAGAATTAATCTGGATGAGAGCCCCGCAAATATAGGTAAGGAGTGCCAAACTACGTTACTAATTTTTTGGTGCTCTTATTATTTTGTTCTTGCTTGGTTTTATTTTATTCGTGCCAAAGATGTTTACGGAAAGTTTGCGAAACTATTACCCCCTTACGATTTTTCAGGATGGAACGTAATGTTACCAATGCAAAAACTGACTAGTGTGGAGTTGCAATGGAAGCTTCATATCCGATGAAGAATGGTGTAAACCCCCCTAATCCCCAGTCATACTCTTCCATCTCCACCAGCCAAACCTTCTACCATTTGTGACGATTATTACTCCTGTCCAGAGGGAAGCACATGTTGCTGCACATAAGAGGATGCAGGTTTCTGCTTCTCATAGGGATGTGCCCCTCTTCAATCTGCAACCTGTTGCGATTATCATTTCAACTGCTGCGCTCACTAATATCCTGTCTGTGATCTTAATGCTGGAACTTGTAGAATGGTAAAACACTTTCTTGCTTGCTTGGTTACTATAATAATTCGCTTGTCTTTAACTTTGTTGTTTTGATTTTCTCTTACTATAATAATTCACTTGTCTTTAACTTTGTTGTTTTGATTTTTTCTTTGTCCCATGCACAGAGCAAGGAGAGTACATTGAATGTAGCAGCATCAAGGCATCGTCGTGCCTAAAGAACTCAGTCTCATTAACAAAAACTAATATAAAGGCATGTGAGAGAACAACCTTTGAAGGATATTTCATTTTCAATTGCTAATTGTTGTAAATACATTCTATATTTTCCAAACAAAAAATAACATTTTGTAAATTTCATTTCATAAGAGTATTTCATTTAAAGATAAAGTAATATGATCAAAACATACTTGAATTAATGATGAAAAACAAAAATCTAATTGTAGGAAATATGTAACGCATATATATAATCTTTCATCTTATATATATATATATATATATCATTAATTAACCAAATCACTTTTTTGAATTTAATTGTTATTCTATGGTTAAAGGAATCTAGGTGAGAAACACTTTAATCAATTCAATCCATTATTATTTATTAGGGTTAATTACTAAAAAAAGCCTCAAGTTTCGTCAAAATTTCAATTATAGCCTGAATTTTAAAATATAGTAATAAAATGTCCAAATTTTTAAAAATTTTCAATTTTAGCCCAAACTTTAAAAAATGGCAATAAAATACTCAAACTTTTAATTTTCTTCAATTCTAGCTCGACATTATCTATTGTTTTCTCGACCCCCTCAGCTCTTTGTTTTCTGTTTGTTTTTTTGATATCCCAAACTATTCTCGTATTACAGCGTACTGCACCAGTAAGTTCTTCGTTTTTAGTTCGTTCTTCTGGTGCCCTTAGTGTAAGGGCATCGAGGTTGTGTAATCTAAAAATCAAAGGGTGAAGGAGTGAAAAGAACAAATTGAAAACAAAGGAAAAAACTAAAATCAAAGCGTAAGGTCTTGGGGCTGCGTAATATGATTTAGGTCATTTTTAAACAACGATGATGTTTTCATTACGTGATTAAACGACGCCATTTCATTAATCTTCATTTGTTGTGTTAATTTTGGATGACATGTATTAATAGTTAAGGTTTTCAAAACACGTAGTAAGTCACGTCAGCAAACTTAATGGAAACACTAACATCGAGCTAGAATTGAATAAAATTGAAAGTTTGCCCATTTTATTGCTTTCCAGTAAGTTCTTCATGTTTAGTTCGGTCTTCTGGTGCCTTTAGTGTAAGGGCATCGAGGTTGTGTAATCTAAAAATCAAAGGGTGAAGGAGTGAAAAGAACAAATTGAAAATAAAGGAAAAAACTAAAATCAAAGCGTAAGGTCTTGGGGCTGCGTAATATGATTTAGGTCATTTTTAAACAACGATGATGTTTTCATTACGTGATTAAACGACGCCATTTCATTAATCTTCATTTGTTGTGTTAATTTTGGATGACATGTATTAATAGTTAAGGTTTTCAAAACACGTAGTAAGTCACGTCAGCAAACTTAATGGAAACACTAACATCGAGCTAGAATTGAATAAAATTGAAAGTTTGCCCATTTTATTGCTTTTTTAAAGTTCGGGCTATAATTAAAGAATTGATGAAAGTTTGAGTGTTTTTAGTAATTAACCCTATTTATTATTTATAGATAATGTTTTTAATTATACCTCAACAATTAATGATAATGAAAGGTCATACATGTAAATTCATCATATGTGTCCCTTTATTATCATTTCTTACTTATTAAGAGTTTAGTTAATAAGATTTTTGCATCATATTTGTCAAATAACTTGTGTGACCAGCATACATCAATCTTTAAGTAGATTTAGTATGCCATATCTTAGATCATTTATTGCATCAATTATTGTCTCATTTTCATTATACAAATATTTTGTATTTGTACTACCTTCTATATAAAATGTGGGCCTTTTAAATGCATCTTGATGCAAACATGGAATTAAAATGATCTTCCTTATTTCTTAATCCTTTAGATCAACTTATTTTTCTAAAATATCTCATTATATTAAATTGTTCATGATTTTATAGTAACGTTCGAAGATAGAAAACATCAATTTAATTATCTGAAACTAGAACTCAAGTAAAAAGGGCACTTTAAGTTTGAGGTTCACATAGTCTCAAAGGATCCTCACACAATATAATATTATCCTTACTAGTTGAAAATGCAAACATGGTATGATTCACGTGTTACAGCATTGGCTTTTTTTTATTAGAGCGTATGTCATTTCTTAAATACTATATAAATTATAGTTCAAGCATACATAATGCTAATTTGAGTTTACTTTTTTTTATTTAATCCACCATTCAAAACTCACATTTGGCATATTAAGATAGATTGAAAAACATATCATTCTTGAGCTCTTATATATCACTAACATAACAGCTTAAAACTTGAAAAATCTCCATTGAGCAAAATAATGAAGGTGATCACCAATGTGGGAAGGTGTCGCATCTATCTGACATAGTTCTTGTAATTAAAACTCATTGTTCAATACACGTTTAACATTCATTCTAAAATAGAAAATTCATTATAGAAAATATTGTTTAATTCATTATAGAAAATGTTGTTTAATTCTCCATTAAACATATATTCGATAACAAACAAATCATCATCATTGATAACAAGTATTATAAATAGTCACTAGGCATATTCATTTCTCTTTGTGCTACCATGTCCCTGACATAATGATACTGGATACCTATATGTTTGATTTGATATTAATATTTGAGCTCTTTTGTCTTTTAATGTATTTTTTCATACACAACATAGTGTGCATAAGACTATTGATTTCTTTGAAATAAAGAATCATCTTTATCTCTTGTTCTTCATGTGACATTTGATGATACTATATATTGCTTAGTTGCTTCTGTTTAGCAATTTGCATTAAAAAAACACTTTACTATCTTGCATACAAAATTGTTCAAGGAGGTAAACATGAAAAGGCCAAACACTTCATCATCGAACTTTGTGCCCATTCATCATAATTGATTCACGATTTCCTAAAATTCATTCAAGTGATTTGTCACAGGTATTTTCTCGATATTTTATTTATACTAATTTTGTTAGGTAAAATAATTTATTGTTACCAGTTTTTGAGGTATACAACTCATCCAGCTTCTTCCACAACTTCTGTGTGTGAGTCTCGATGCAGATATGATTAAATACATTATCTTCAACAAATTGCCGAATAAAACAACGTACATACTCATGCTCAAACAATCACTTTTTTCCAATTTATTTTCTAATTTGTTGTAGTAAACACTGATAAATGCATTTTTGTGACGAACAAAAGATCTTTCATCTTGTTCTTTCATATGTGGTAGTTGGAGCTATTTAGGCTAATCATCTTGCTCATTTTTGCCTCCATCTTTGACGAGAAATGCCTTGACACAGAATTCGCTCTGATACCACTCATTTGGAAAAATACAAATTAATCCCACAGGTAAAATAAGTAAGGAAATAACACATAGAAATTTAACGTGGTTCACCCTCTAATTTAGGCTACGTCTACAGGTCAAATTCTGAATAAAACTTTCACTAATAAAAATAGCAAGTATAGAGAGTAAAAAATGATACAACAAAATAGTGGTATTCACACATAAGGTGTTTGCCAATTTTACTATCCTTAGGATAATATCCTCACTATTTTGTCACTCACTCTTTTAGGAAAACGTTTTCTAAAAATATTCCAAAAATCACTCTCTCATACAAAATGATTCTCTAAAATTTACTCTCAAACTCACCACACATCTCATGCATGCTTGATGTGCATATATATCTTAAAAGAGAAGGAAGGGCTGGTCTTTTATGAACCCTCTGCCGCCTTTGTCACACCTTACATCAAAAAACACAGCTTGCATGTAAGTTGTCCGTCATCACAGCAATTGCATGCAAGTTGTTCTCAACAACTTGCATTTTCTTTTTAATAAAATGCCTAAATCTAGAATGGCAGTATCATGTATGTAAGTACTGCCTTACACTGAGATGGCAGGCGGGCAGGCAAGTAGGCTATATTCCTTGGTTTCGGAAGACAAAGCCCTTACTATGCGTTGAAATTTTTATCTGGTCCTGACGTTTGAATGGCCAAAGAACCATTCTTGAACAAAATCAAAGTGCATCCAGGAACAGATTCTTTCCATCTATTTAGAGGAAGAACTGCTTCTGGAACGAAAAGATTCTCCTACCCATTCAAAAGAAAATCCTTTGTCGTTATGTGTCATCAAAGTAGATTTGAGAAGGTAAAAGGAATCACTCATGGGAACAGAAGAAAAGAAAAACTTTTCTGAAAATTAACCGAACACACCGAGACATGTCTAGGGATTAAAGATTTACGAAGAAAATTATTTGGAAATATTTGGGATGAAACTATGGTAGACGAAAAGTTGAATTTGGATGGAAAGTTCGTTAAGGACTCCATTAAGATGAAATTCCAACATATACGTGAACAACTCTAAGTCACGAGC
>JANZXR010043646.1:0-15311 GCA_027575705.1 Erythroxylum echinodendron | reverse complement strand
ATTTGGATGGAAAGTTCGTTAAGGACTCCATTAAGATGAAATTCCAACATATACGTGAACAACTCTAAGTCACGAGCTATGGAGAGAAACAGGTAAAGAAATAAGCTTGAATGACTACTAAGAGCCAGAGAGCAGGGACTTTGTAAGCAAGAGACAGGGCCCTGTAATCTATCTTACCAAGAAGAGACTTTTCAATTACTGATTTAATATGTGGAGAATCAGATGATATGTACATAAACATATTCAATAAACAGGGAAGTACAAACAGTTGGAGAGAGACCATGAGCAGAGTTGGAAATGAAACTTAAAGAATAGTACTCTTTCCAACACCAGAGTCTCCAATCAGCAAAATCTTGAATGAAAAATCATCGGGTAGAGTCCTTTGGGTATAGTTGGTTTTTAATTTTATTATTTATTTTAAGATGGAATAAAGAGTGAAACTTAAGACAAAAATGTACATTGTTAACAAAGTTTTAGCAATTTAAATGTTGAGAAATTTAACAAACACGACATTCTGTGGTGAAGTGTCAGAGCGATGAAACTTGTAGTTGACGAAGCACCGTAGAGTCAACATCTGTGCAACATGCAGAGACGAGAGAGTACCCTACGCAAACTTATTAAACTAAAATACTACCACCATTGACTTGCACGACACAACACCTGCTATTGTCAAATCTCATCGGAGATTTATACTTTGATTCTATCTAATTGTATCACAGTTACCATTGCTTGCATGTATTGTCTATGGTGATTTTTGGAGCTTCTGTTTGTTGATTTTATGAATGACCTGTAGTTCCGCTACCTGGTAAGGTTTTTGGAGGCTTCTTCTTGTTTTGGTGTCTTAGCGTAATAGGTAAATGGATAATGCCACAAATTACTATACAGTAATCGTTATTTCAAAAAGTGAGTCCACTCTTTCAATACAAACCATTTCTCATTTACTATATTCCTCAAGTCTTATTAATTTGATCATCAAAATACAAACATTGAAAAACTCTATTGAGAAAAAGATCATGTTACATTTCTAACTCATCTTATCATCACCTAATTTTAGATATTTAAACTCAAACTTAAGTTTAAAGAATTCAAATATAGTAAAATTATAAAATATTATTTAGCATCTATCTTAGGACCGTAATTAATTGATCTTGAACCAATATCCTCCACTTGCGTAGCTATTTTTCACTTCAATTATGCACACCTGCCAATAATACTGGAAGGTATACTGCAATAACATTTGGCCTTACCATAACTCTTCAATCTGGATTTGCGCCTGCAAAGCCTCGGGAGGTTTGATTTGAGCTACATCATAATACACGACATGCAAAATTAGTTCTAAACGAGGCCTACTATAGCAAACTAACAAGTTGAGAAAGGTCCGCAAATATTGGAAACACTGCTATTAGCCGATAAAACACTGGACATCTTAAAAGCATGTTCCAAACATTCTTATATATGTGTTTCTGAAATAAAATCGTTTTTATTTGAGATGTTTTATTTAAGAAAACAAAACAACGTCGCTCGGTTCACATAATTATCGATGGAAATCTAGAATTAAACATTTATATTTGAACCGTTGAATTATTTTAATGTGAAAGGCATCCATCTTTGTCCACAAACGTGAAACACTGTTATTAATAGATGGTGTAATCGATGCTCCTCACTGCCGGTGACTATTGGTAATGAGTTGTCGCTGGTGAAGACTAAGGTGGTCGGTTGGAGCAAAAAGAAGAGGAGGGACGACTATGTAGTTTTTGATTGTTTTGTTTTCTAAATAAGAAGAAGATGGATGTTTGGTTGCTAGAGTAGCTAAAATGCAATGATATATTTAGACGTAAGAGTAAGTATGTTTATTTTGAGTACGGAAGTGTTAAAGTTATTGTGGGCTAGCCCATAAATCTATTGGGGCTCAATTGTAATTTAAGTCTATTAGCCCCGATCTTAGTAGAGAATTGAAGCTTTTATCCATGTTATAAGGGCAAAACTCTTAACCATTTGTCGACAAATAATAACTTATTTATATACATTTTGTAAACGTTAAAATATCAGTTTCGATTTAAATGAATTTTAATATGGGCTTAAATGTTTTTATGAGTAAGAATACAAGTTAAGACTTAATTAAATTATATTTTCTAAATTTATTTAAAAATTGAACTTGTTTAATAATACTTAAAAATAAGTTTCTAAGTTGACTGTTTTAATCTCAATTAGAAATAAGTTTCCAATTAAATTTAAATTAGTATTTACATAAGTTGAATATTAGAAATGAGTTTCTAATAACTAATATGTATAACTATAAATAAATTTATAATTAAATTGAATATTGTCTAGTTAACAAAATAGCATGAAAACTATTGAGCATAGGACAAATAATTGCTAAGTATTGGAAGGAACTTATTAAGATATATGGTCGGATTGTCGAATCCCTCAAAAATAATTCTAATTCTTTAATTTTTTTTAAGTAGTCATAGAGCCAGGTCGAATCCCTAGAGAACTAAACATTTGTTTCTTAATTTCAAGTAATAAAATTAAAAGAGGAGGGTTTTGATTAAGTAATTGATTAACTAAAATTAATAAAAAATCAAATTAAATCAACCGAATATAAAAGTGAGAAAGTCAAGATTACTAAACTCCGATTCAAGGAAAAGATCTCATCTAATCGTAACATCGATTATTAGTTTAAAAAGAATATTTTCACAATTTAAGCAGTTAGTTCGAAACATATAAGGATAGCCGTAATAAATCTAAAATTTTCCTAAATTAATTAATTCAAACCCAGTATCCAAACCAAAACTTATCATCCTTACAACATTCCATATCAAATAAATGATAGCAATAAGCTTAGTGAAAAAAATTAATCTTAAATTAAATAATCGAGATAGCTGCAATTATTCAACTTAGTTTTCTTGTTTATTAAAGTTAAATATGTAAATTCATAAGTAACCTGTTTACTACTTGTACCAATCCTTCATGACAATTACAGATCATTGAATTCATATATAACGATAGAATAATCAATATTAAATTAAATTGTTAGATTAATTAATATTAATCATTTATGACATATAAGAACTTAAAACAAGAAATACTTGAATTAAAACGTAAATAAAAGGTTTAGAACAAAAACCCTCACAAAGTTACAACCAGAATATTGAATCTCCTTGAATCAGAACTATTGAGTTTAGCCACATATGACTTTTGCTCGAATAACAAAAATAGAAGAAAGATAAATAATTGCAAAAAACGTAAGAAGAGATAACTTTTTTGTTGTTGTGAGGAACGTCCCTTTTATAGGATTTTTGGATTTAATCCTAATCTAATTCTAACCTTGCAAAGATGTCTATCTAAAACGAATTCAAATTCAAATTCCTACATGATAGAGATAGAAAGAAGTTTCTCAGTTAAACTCCAACTCTTCAATTGATCAGTCTTGTCCACTACAACAATCTCTTCACTTTATCCAAAATTTGTAATTATCATCAATAGACTCCCAATTTGATGCAATCTTCACTTTTCATCTCCTAAAGCAAAACAAACATTAATTTTAGAACCAAAATAAATTCAAAATAAAGGAGATAATATCAAATAATATGTCAAGATAAGATTTTATCAAATTCTCCTAAACCGGACTCATGCTTGTCCTCAAGCATACATCAATTCAATACATTAATTATTCTCACAACAATCTCTCATCTCCTTTTATGTTATCCAAAAATCTCCAAAAGTTAATTCACATTTAAGGGTTAAGATAAAATAACAATGGAGAGAATAAGCACTACTATGACACATTGCTAAACTTATCATTTCATCAATTCCATCAAAATCAAATGAAAAAGACTTGACACCCTCACAAGGATTTCACTATAGGGTTCATTAAGCTCTCAAATCAAAACATAGCAAGTTATTTCGATAAACTTGCTCAAGAATCATATCTCCACCATTAAAGAAAAATAAACTTAATACATAAATCAAAGGGACTTTATAAGGGTTGTAACTTGGCTCAGGTAAGGTATGACAAAAAGAAGATTTTTAGCTAAATAAATTGAAGGGAATCATAAAAACTTATCCACACAAATTTCAACTTAAATCAAAATTCACTTGATTCAAATAACATCTCTTTCAATTACCTTTTTTCTTTCTTTTTTTCTTTTTAAAACAAAAACATCAAAGAGGAGATTTTTTTATACTTCTTCTCCATTCTATAAAAATCAAAACAATACAACTTGAATCATTTGATTAGCTTTTCATGAAAATAGTCAAAATCCTATGTAAATAAACTTGATACAATTCCTTCAATGTAAGGGTTCAAAGCTATCAAGGATATTAACAACAAAAAATGTAAATTTGGCTTGTAATAAGATTATTATGCAAGAAAGAAAGGTTAAGGATCAAATTGGTTTTCTAAGGATAAAAAGTAAGGTAGATTTATTTAGGTCAAAAGTGGTTTATGTGAGTGGTGTGACGTTAGTAAGGTGCTAGTAGTGTGAGGAAGACTTGTGGTGAGCTGCATGATGCATGGGTGGAGGAACCTCGTTGTTGTCTTCTTGCGTGGAGATATGTCCTGGTAGAACTTCTTGTGATGAGCAGTGTGAGGCGTGAGTGGAGCTTCCTATTTGTGTCTACCAAAAGAGAAACATGCAGACATTAGGTTTTTTTTAAGAAAAATTAAAAATATTGAAAAATAATATTTAAGTAAAGAAAAAATGTAAATAATTAAATATTTTTTATTATTTTTTATTTTAGAGAATTAATGTATAAGATAACTTTAGGGTTCCAATCCAGAACACAAAATCACAAAAGCAAGATGGTGAGAACACAAAATCACATGGAAGTGTAAAGATATCTAGACCTTTGCATTTTTTGGTAATTTCCTATTTATCATAACTGATTCATTCTTACCCAAAATTATTCTCTCCTTATCCTTTAGCTTCCTTTTATTTGTACACAGCTCCTTTAGGAATTTTACATATTTTGAAACTTGCTTGATGACTTCTAGAAGTGGTATATTGATTTTAACCTTTTTAAAGGCTTCTAAGGTCTCTCTTTCATGTTCATCATCTTTGGTTTAACCAACCTACTAGGAAAAGGAAGTATACGTGCATTAATTGATATTAATGAAGATAAATCATTTTTTACCTCTCTTGCTCATTAAGTTGGAAGTTCTTTCTTCTTTTGTCCATTGTCGTTCTTTTCTTCCTCCATTGGTAAAGAAGTTCCAAACTAAATTTCCTTACCACTTCTCAAATCATTGCACTCACATTCTTCTTAGGATTCACCACCGTTTGGGAAGGTAATTTTCCTGATACTTGTGCTTCCAATTTACTTACCGAGGTAGCTAATTGAGTGATATGATTTCCTAAAATTTAAAAGCTTTCCTTTGTTTCCTGTTGAAATTGTTGAGTATTATTAACTAGTGCCTTAACAATTTCATTTAAAGGTATACTTGAATTTGAAGATTGAGGTTGAGCATATGTGGGGACTTGA
Source organism: Erythroxylum echinodendron (assembly GCA_027575705.1). NCBI lineage: Eukaryota > Viridiplantae > Streptophyta > Magnoliopsida > Malpighiales > Erythroxylaceae > Erythroxylum > Erythroxylum echinodendron. The sequence continues at coordinate 9,827 of JANZXR010043646.1, read as the reverse complement.
GGTTGTTTAAAATTGTAATGTTGATATCGTTGTTGGCCTCCTTGATTTCCATAGCTTAAGTTTAGATGATCCTTCTATCCTAGATTGTAGTGATTGGAATAAGGGTCAACTTTCATTGAGATTGGCCAGGAAACTCCCTATCGCATTAGCCTCTTAAAGAGAGTCTTATTGAAATGTAGGGCACATATCTGTAGGATGTCCAGAGAATGAGCATATTCTGCACACTCTTGTCGATTGCAATTGACCAATAGCTAAATTAACGAACTACAGCAGTTAAATATGAAATTTTATCCTCAAGGTTCATGTTACTTACCTCATTAACATGTTTAATAGCTCCATCCATCCTTGTCCCAAACTGTTGAGAATTTTCGACCATAATTGATATCAATTGTCTGGCTGCCTCAGGTTTTTTATTTACTAAAGCTCCTTTACTAGATGCATCAACCATACTCATATTCATTGGCAATAGTCCTTTATAAAAGTATTGAATTAGAAGTTGATCAGGAATTTGATGATGTGGCAGCTTGCACATAACTCCTTAAACCTTTCCCAATATTCATATAATGTTTCTCCCATAATTTGTCTTATCCCACATATCTCCTTTCTGATATTCGTCACTCTTGATGCAGAAAAGAATTTCTCTGTAATCATTCTTTTAATCTCATTCCATGGTGTCATTGAGCTAGGTGGAAAATAATATAATCAATCATTTTCCTTATCTTTCAATGAGAACGGAAAGGCCATGAAATTAATTTGTTCTTCTGTCACCCCTTGTGACTTCATTCTAGAGCAGACAATATGAAATTCCTTCAGGTGTTTATGTGGATCACTTACAATACCACAAAAAATAGCCAGTAAGTGAATCAAACTAGATTTCAATTTGAAATCTACCTTAACATCTAAAAATTGCATGCATAAAGGATGTTGATTCAAGTTCAATGTCGCTAACTCTGTCAACATTCTAGGGTTGAGATTTGCCATCTTTTCTCCATCTTTTTGAAGATTAGAGTCTTCACCAATTGTTAGATCTACTTCAACTTTCACGTCTAAAGGTGAATGATCACTTCCTTACTTAGTCTTTTTTCTCAAACGACGCGCTGTCTTCTTAATTTTTGGATTATATTGTAATTTACCTGTCTAAGAAGCACGAGTTGTACAAGAAAAGAGTTTAGTAGCAACTGTAAAAGAAAACACAAAGAAACTAAGAAACTAAAATAGATCCTGATAACAACGCCAAATTTTGGTCGAGTTGTCAAAGCCTCTAAAATAATTCTAATTCTCCAAACTTTTTATAGTAGTCACAGAACCAGTTCAAATCCCTAGAAAACTAAATGCTAGTTTCTTAATTTCAAGTAATAAAATTAAAAAGGACTGGGTTTTGATTAAATAACTAATTAACAAAAAATAATAAGAAATCAAAATTAAATCAACTGAATATAAAAGTGAGAAAGTCAAGATTACCAAACTCTGATTCAAGGGAAATATCTTATCCAATTGTAACATTGATCGTTAGTTTAAAAGAATATTTTCAAATTTTAAATAGTTAGTCTGAAACATATTAGGATAACCGTAATAATTCTAAAATTTTCCTAAATTAATTGATTCAAACCCAGCATCCAAACTAAAACTTATCATCCATTGATTAGGGGTGATATTATTCCATATCAAATAAATGATAGCAATAAGCTTAGTGAAAAAGATTAACCCTAAATAAAATAATCGAGATAGTTGCAATTATTTAACTTAATTTTCTTGTTTATTATAAGTTAAATATGCAAATTCATAAGTAATATATTTGTTACTTGTACCAATCCTACATGATAATTATGGATCATCAAATTCATAGATAGCGATAGAATAATCAATATTAAATTAAATTGTCAGATTAATCAATATTAATCATTCATGAAATAAGAGAACTTAAAACAAGAAATACTTGAATTAAAACGTAAATAAAAGGTTTAGAACACAAATCCTCACAAAGTTACAACTAGAATATCGAATCCCTTTGAATCAGAAATAAGAGTAGATGAAGATCAAATATATATGCAAACATTGAGTGTCTTTACTGAAAAAAAGGGGTCACATCAAAAAGTTCTACTGGAAGTTCAAATAACAAAGGCAAATAAGTCAAGAAAGATGATAGTAGTGATGATGAACATGCATTGATGATCGCCACCATTAATGACTTTTACATCATCTCATATGATAATGATATGAGTAGTGCATCCTGTAAGGTTAACTGGATAGGTGACAGTGGTACCACTATTCAAACTACATCACATAAAGAACTCTTCTCATCATATATAGAAAGAGATTTTGGTGTCGTTAAAATAGGATATAGTAGTTTAGCCAAAATCACTGATAAAGGTGATATTTTTCTTGAAAATAGACAATGACATGAGACTGCTTCTGAAAGATGTCAGACATGTTACCAATCTTCGTCTAAATCTGATCTCGATTGGCATACTTGATGATGAAGGTTTTTGTAGCACTTTCAAATATAGCAAATAGAAACTTACTAAAGGTTCCTTGGTAATCTCCAAAGGTAAGAAGTGTTCAAAGTTGTATATGATGCAAGCAAAGGTCTCTAATGACGTTATGAATCTAGTGGAGAAAGATGATGCAATTGAATTATGGCATAGGAGGCTCAATGATATGAGCAAGAAGGGGATGACTCAGTTGGTAAAAAAAATGCATTATTTGGAGTTGACCAGGCACATTTAAAACAGTGTGCTGATTGTTTTGCAGGAAAGAAAAATAGAGTTGCTTTCAAGAGTTCCCCTCCTTCCAGAATGAAGAAAGTGTTGGATTTGGTACACTCAGATCTATGTGGGACAATGTTAAATTCACTAGATGGTGTTCAATAGTTTGTGACTTTCATTGATGACCATTCTAGGAAGATGTGGGTATACACCTTAAAGACTAAAGATAAAGTGCTAGATGTTTTTGAGCAATTTCAAGCCTCAATTGAAAGACAAACTAGGAAGAAGTTGAAATGCATTCAAACAAATAATGGTGGAGAGTATACTGGACCATTTGACGTATATTGCCAAAAAGATGGTATTCGACATTAGACTACTCCTCCTAAGACACTGCAATTGAATGGTTTAGCTGAGAGGATGAACAAGACTTTGATGGAGAGAGTTAGATGTCTACTCTCACATGCAAAATTGCTTAAGACATTTTGAGGTGAGACTCTATTCACAACAATTCATGCCATAAATCACTCACCATGCATCCGTTTATAGTTTGATATTCTAGAGAAAGTATGGTTAGGAAAGGATGTTTCCTATAATCATCTAAAGGTATTTGGTTGCAAAGCTTATGTCTATTTTCCTAAAGATGAGAGATCTAAGCTTGATGTCAAGACCCGCCAGTGTATATTTATTGGTTATAGAGAAGATCAATTTAGTTATTGGTTTTATGATCCAGTCCAAAAGAAGTTGATTCGGAGCTATGATATTATATTTGTTAAAGATCAAACCATTAAAGATCTTGACAAAGTAAAAATGGATGTTTCAAGAACTAATGATGACCCGGTGGACTTAGAGTTAATTACTCCAAAACTAGTGCCAAGACAATTTGGAGATGAAATTGAAAATCGCCAGCCGAACGTAGTTAATGATGATGCTCCTATTTAAAATCAATCAGATGAAGATTCTGATGAAGATGATGTCTAGAATCAACCACTAGCACCAGAGATTGCTCAGGTTCTAATAAGGAGATCTACGTGAGTAAGACTAGCCACTACTAGATACTCTAGTGATCAGCATGTGTTACTTAATGATAGGGGAGTACCTGAGAATTTTCAAGAGACTATGATAGATGAATATAAGATGAAATGGTTTGAAGTCATGCAAGATGAGATGAAGTCCTTGTATGAGAATAAAACTTTTGAGCTAGTGAAGTTTCCAAAAGGAAAGAAAGCTTTGAAAAATAAGTGGATGTTTAATATTAAACATGATGAACACAATCTTCATCCAAGATTCAAAGCTCGATTGGTTGTTAAAGGATTCAACCAAAGAAAAGGTATTGATTTTGACGAGATATTCTCACCAATTGTGAAAATGACATCCATCTGTACAATACTCGATGTAGCAGCAAGTCTAGACTTAGAAATCAAGTAATTGGATGTCAAGACAACTTTTTTTCATGGAGATTTGGAAGAAGTGATATATATGGAGCAGCTAGAGGGTTTCAAGGAAAAAGGAAAAGAGGACTATGTGTGTAGATTGATGAAAAGCCTTTATGATTTAAAATAAGCACTGAGACAGTGGTATAAGAAGTTTGAAACAGTTATAGGGGAGCAAGGCTATAAGAAGACTACTTCAGATTACTGTGTTTTTATACAGAAATTCTCTGGTGATGATTTCATCATCCTTTTACTTTATGTTGATAATATGTTGATTGTTGGCCAAAATATCAAGAGGATTAACAACTTGAATAAGCAATTAAGTATTTTGCCATGAAAGATTTAGGGCCAGCAAGACAAATTCTTGACATGACAATTATCAGAGACAGGGGTGCTAAATAATTATGATTATCACAAGAGAAGTATATTGAGAAAGTACTTTAAAGGTTCAAAATCGATAAAGCTAAAGCAGTTAGTTGTCCTCTTACTAATTACTTTAGGTTTGAGTACTAAGCAATGCCCTTCGATAGATGAAGAGAAGGAAGAGATGATGAAAGTCCCCTATGCTTCTACTGTTGGAAGTATGTATGCTATGGTATGTACATGACCAGATATTACACAGGCAATTGGAGTAGTGAGTAGGTTCCTTTCAAATCCTGGTAAGGAATATTGGGATGCTGTAAATTGGATTCTTAGATATCTACGTAATAATTCCAAAATATGCTTATGTTTTGGAGCTACCAAGCCTATGTTAGTTGGTTACACAGATGTAGACATGGCCAACATTATTTACTCAAGAAAGTCTATTTTAGGCTACCTAATTATCTTTGTAGGGGAGTCGTGTCATGACAATCAAAATTGTAGAAATGTGTTGCTCTATCCACCACTGAAGCAGAATTTATTACTACAAATGAAGCATGTAATGAGCTCCTATGGATGAAGAAGTTCTTAGATGAACTTAGTTTTCAACAAGATAGATATCAACTCTTTAGTTGCAGCTACATTGCTATTCACCTTGGAAAAAATTCTTCATTCCATTCAAGATTAAAGCACATTGATGTGAGATATCACTGGATCAAAGAGGCGTTAGAGAAGAAACTATTACAACTTGAGAAGATTCATACAGATAAGAATGGATCAGATATGATAACCAAAGTTTCAACCAGGGGAAAGTTTGAGTTCTGTCGATCATCTGCAGTAATGATAGTAAATACCATGTAGTCGATGGGGGGAGAATTGTCAAGAAGTATCGACATACATGGTACCTCCATTCTAGATTGAGGTATTTAATTAAAAAAAAGCAAGTTGTTGAGTACAACTTGCAAGCAAGCTGTGACAGTGGACAACTTACATACAAGCTGTGTTTTTGGACAGCCACAACTTGTAATATATAAGCTGTGGCAAAGACGGTGGATGGTCTATAAAAGACCCTCCCTTCCTCCTTTTTTAAGATATATATGCACATCAAACATGCATGAGATGTGTGGTGAGATTGAGAGTGAATTTTAGAGAGCCATTTTGTATGAGAGAGTGATTTTTATAGTATTTTTAAGAAATGTTTTCTTAAAAAAGTGAGTGACAAAATAGTGAAGATATATCCTAGGAATAGTAAATTTGGGAAATACTTTTTGTGTGAGTGCCACTATTTTTTTGTATCATTTTTCACCCTCTGTACCTATAATTTTCGTTAGTGGAAGTTTTATTCAGAGTTTGGTCTGTAAACGTAGCCCAAATTAGAGGATGAACCATATTAAATTTCTACGTGTTATTTCCTTACTTATTATAATTGTGGGATTAATTCGTATTTTTTTCCAACACTCAGGCTAGTGAAGATCGCAATCGTAGCTACCTTATACGGCTCCTCCCACTGCTTGTGTGCATTATAACATGGTTTTAAGTTATGTAATGACTTAGATATTCTGCCTGTTTTCGTGCCGAGATTTCAAAATATTTTGAGGCCTTGTTGCAATCACTTTGTATGTGAAGATGAATTTAGGCTGGGAAATGTTTCTCCAACTTACAGGTGTGGATTTTAAGGTGAAAACGCTTAATGTTGGAGGCAAAAGATTTAAGCTTACAATTTGGGATACAGGTCAAAACTCTTTAGTTTCGTTTAGAATCCTCAAAGTTTCTTTACATTACATTATTTCTTCCTTTCTCCCAACATTTGATCTTGTTTAGTTTTACTTCTACTACTTTTTGTTTGGAAAATGCATTCGGTGCCATTGTTCATGTCTAGAGGTGATGAAAGAAACTTGTTACCTATAGCACCATTGATATTCTGGATGTATATTTGACAGTATGTTACTGACCCCTGTTAACACTATTCCATTGAAAATTATTTAGATAGCTTCTGGATCATCAATTTAAAGACATAACAGTTGAAATATCTGATTCCATATACTTTTAACATTTCAAATCCTTTGGTCAACCATTCATACCATAGACATTAGTATTCTATTCATGAGGATAAGAGAAAGAACTTTTAACATCTTCTTGTTGCATCGAAGCATATATATATTTACTAATTTGACTAACATGGAACTTGGTATGAATATATTGTGTTATCCAACAAAACATGGATAATTTGGCACAATCCTGAATCTTGTGGGAGAACTTGAGTTTCCTCATCAGAAATTTGCATTTAAGTGAGAAGATGACTTTACTACTTTATCCATTTTAGTAGTATGCATAGCTCCAAGTCTCGATACTGGTAAGAAGTGATGATGTCGTATGACATGTCTTCCATATTTCAGCTGGCCAGGAGAGGTTTGGAATAGTAACAAGCTCATACTATAGGGGGCACATGCAATTATACCGAGTAAGAACTTAACATTTGAAATGACAGTCCTAGGAAGCCATGAACTAAGGTTCTTTTTAGCCAAGCCAGTAAATACATCCTTTTCTCCACTATTCTCTGGTGTTACTATGCTTTTGTAACCAAAATACAATAGCATTGAATTCTGATCAATGTGCATGGTATGCCTGTTGTAGTTTATGATGTGACACAGCGAGAAAGCTTTTTAAACTTAACAGACATCTAGGCAAAGGAAGTAGAGCTTTACTCCACTAATCCTAAATGTATCAAATTTCTAGTAGGGAACAAAGTTGATAGGGTAAGTCGAGCGGTTTCCACTCATCACTCTTTCGTACTTAGTGTGGTACGTATGGTGTATAAAATAAATCTGTTGATGAAATATAGTGTTTGGGAATTTGCAATTGTAAAATTCTTATTTGTTATACATATTTGTATACTTTTGAGAAGTAGTATGCCTTTATAATTAATGGAATACCTTTTAGGATAGAGAAGAGGGAATGGCTCTTGCTTGGAAGGGAAAATGCTCATTTTTTGAATGTAGTGCTAAAACCAGACAAAATGTTGAACATTGTTTTATAAAGCTTGTACGCAAGGTAAATTCTCAACAATGAACTGGTTGTATTAATGTTTAGGATCCTTTGTCACAGTTCTGCTTTTATTAAAGTGACTAGAAGTTGAAAGTTATCATCGGGTAGTTTTAGTTGTTATGAAATGTTCCATCTGCAATGTGGAAAGTGAGAACAAAACTCCTAGCACTTCGGCAAAGATGAACTGAACTTCAAGTCTGCTCTAAACTCAAGCCTGAAGATGACTACAATTGACTCTTTCCAGCAGCTCCTGAACTGAATAATTTGCTTGAAAAGAAGGAAACTTTGCAGAAGAACAACATTTGCTTCCTATAAACTAAATGTATTCTCTGTAAATGTCACTCTAATAATAATGTATATATTTTTCAAGTGTTTGTAAGGCTTCGGATACCAGTGTTTGTAAGACTTTGATATATAGAGACTATGAAGTTTTCAAAAAATGGAAATTTTTACTTTCAAATTTGCTTCTTTCCACTTTTGGAAATTTCTCCAACATAACTCTCTACACACATATTCATAATAACTAAAAATCAACACTAAAAGCATGGAAATTTTTCATACGCAGAAGATGAGTGAAGAAGATGTTTTTTTCTACACACATATTCATAATAACTCAAAATCAACACTAAAAGCAAGGAAATTTTTCGTACGCAGAAGATGAGAGAAGAAGATGTTTTTTTCCCATATATTGCAACTGTTTCATTACTTCTAAAAATGTTTTGGAGCTTTTTTCAAGTCAGCTCTCACACACTTCTTGCCTACTTACATTAATGGCTTAAAAAAAACTAACGAGTAAGATTTTGACAAGTATCTTACTCTCATTGGTTCAGCAAAGACAAAAGCAAAGCTGTTGGTTCATACATTAACAAAAACTAACAATGGGATTTCCTAATGATTTAAAGCTACTAAAAGTAAAAAGATAAAACATGTTTGATACTATAGGAACAAAAACTGATGCTTGACTTCCCTAGCTTGATTTCCTTTCATGAGAATTGTTACTTTGACTTTAATTCCTCTACTTCATTGACTTGCAGGACTTCTCTTTAGTTGCTTCAGGTTTTTGCTTCAGGATTTGCTTCAGAAATTGCTTCAGAAATTGATAAACTCTGCTTCAGGTTTTTTCCAGCTGATGTAAAGTCAGCTCTACATTTACTTCAGATCTTCTGATTCTTCATTCTTCAGCTTTTCATTGCATGTAGTGTTGGAACCCCACTCCGGTGAGTTACGAGCTTGACGTCCTACGTGACATCTGGACGTGCATCCTACAAGGGAGGAATTCCCCACCAGGTCAAAACTCAAAAACAAGCTCATTTCACTTACCTCCGATCAGAATTAATGGTAGGCCATAAAGGAATTTCAATAAGACTTCTTCATAATATTCGTTTCTCATTGCCTTAAGATTCTAACGACACGAAAACACTCAATTTAGTTCAGAAAAATATCCGAACCTTTCACTTTGATTTAATCCATAAATTCCAAAAATAATATCAAAAGTTATAAATTTGTATAGAGAGGTAGAAAAATTTCGTAGAAAACCAAAGCCTCAAAAATCAGGTCAATCGGAGGTCGGAAGAAAAAGTTTCAACCAAAAGAGCGGAGAGAGGTCAGAATCTGAAAGTAAAATCAGAAATAAAGTAAATAAAAATAAAAAATGAAAACAAAAACAAAATTTATGTATGCCTCGTCGCACTGTGACAGTCTCGCGGTCGCGAGACTCACGGCTAAACGCTGGCACTCGCGACCCCTCGCCAGAGCGCGCTCTAGTCCGCGAGCAACTCGCGTTTACGAGGAGCTGCGAAGCCAACCCATGCATGCTCTCGCGACTGCGGCAACTTGCGTTTGCGAGGAGCTGCGAGGCCAACCCTCCCCCTGGATTGGCTCAAAACGACAGTCCCTCTTCAAACATCCATATCTTCTTACTCAGAACTCTGAAATTTATAATTTTGATATCAATAAAAAGTCAAAACGAAACTCTACAACTTCCATGAAGGATGCAAAAGCCTATTTTGTCTCTAAGGGCATTAAAAACCACTGCAAAGAGACTACCTGCTAAAAACATCTTAAACAGCATCAGAATTTCTAAACACCATAACTTTCCACTCTATAGGCCGAAAATCTCAAACTTCATATCATCAGAAAGATAAAAAGATAATACACAACTTCCATGAAGATCTTAAGGGCAATTTCAACTCTATGAGGGTCAAAAATTTACTCAAATTTTCTGTCCAGAAACTTGCAATTTGACAGCACCTGCACCAAACTTCAACAATCCACATTCTTCATCTCC